>JAHXMU010024715.1:64325-147320 GCA_019455685.1 Philornis downsi
GATAGAGATAGAGATAGAGATAGAGATAGAGATAGAGATAGAGATAGAGAGAGAGATAGAGATAGAGAGTAACCCAAATGTTATTAAAACCAGAGCAGATCAGTGCTTGCGATTGCTGTAACAAAAAAGAATATTGTAGCATATTTTTAGGAGATTGGCTACCATTTGCTGCATGGCATTAGTGAAGCTGTTGTTACATTTCTCAACGGTATTCTTTCGGTTTTTTTAGTTAAATATTTAGCATATTTTTAATGAATATTAATCACCTTTAATACAATTTTAGTTTTTTTTAACCATTTTGATAATCTTAACATTTTAATACAAATATTTCATTGCGCTTGAAAGAGTTGCTTTATTATTTTACTCATCAAATTAAATTGAGTATAATGGAATTTTTCATCCATATTTTATATAATTTACGGAAAATTTTATTCAAAAATTGTTATTTTAATGTATAATTTAAGTTTTTTACACCACCAAAAAAAAAAAAAAATACATCGAAGGATATTGTTAAAATTCCGTCTTGATACTATAGTTGAAAATTAATTAAACCATTTTGTATAAATTTATTAACGCAATTCCTGTTTAATCGTTATTAATCGTACAGAGCCATATACGAGTATACCATTTTTTCCATTAAGACTGAAGAGAATCCGCATTGTTGTCATTCCCAGACCGCATATCATTTTAAAACAATGACCATTGTTATCCTTAATTGCACGTACAGTGCTCATGTCCCTTCTTTCTTGTTTCTTTTCGATTACTGTTCTTTTCGCAGTTGCTTTCGCCCATTTTGTATATGCAGTGTACAGTTATAGTTGTCTCGTGGCATGGTGAGACAATGAGTATATATTCGTTTATGCGGATCGAGTTCATTTAAATTCTTTACTTTTCTGTGGTGTAAGATAAAAATAGCCGGGTATGAGAAGATCCTGTCAAAAGTGGTCACATATCCAGCAATCTGAGCAAAGAGGTCATCATCTTGAAACGTGTTCAATTAGTATGAAAAGAATCATATATAATTGTCGAGAAAAAGAAAGGACTGTATTAGTCCAGTTTCCGTAACAAAATATGAAGCTGAGACTGTTGTTTGAATAAAAGAAAATAACAAAGTTTTTTCGTAAAAAACAAATATGTGGAGTATACTTAAGAAATGTAAACGTATAATATACATTTGGAATGAACACTTTCAGGCAATGTTAAAAGAATTTTTATTATTATAAGGCATACTTTTATGCTAATGAATTAGGTGGACACATTACTGTCGTACATTGAGGCAGATGGCTTAAAGAAGAAACACGGAAGACCTTATGTGAGGCACATAGAAAGTTGGTTGAAAAGGAGCACCATTATATTGGAATTTGTAGCCTATTTTTAGACTGGCAAGTTATTAGGAAAAATGTGGCATACTTTTGAGTGCAAAGTGTCCTATTACGCTAGATTTCTTTTTTCCGTATCTTTATTCTAATACTCATCATATCAGTCAGCCACACACCCAGGCAACCTGCAAGTCATCCGGAGAAACGGATGCAACTTACTCAAACTGAAAAGTCATGAAACACATTTACTCTAAAGATACTTTGTACCTTAAATGTTATCTTCTGTATGTTTTATTTTTTTTACGTATCGTATGATAATTATGTTTGTACAATTAAAAATTGCTCCTCACTATTGATATAACTTGAAGCTATTTTAAGGTGTGGCTTTCTTTACAAAAATACTTGTCATTTGTCATTACCTTTAGGAATGATCATCTAGGATTCTTTAGATGAAAAAAGTATAAAACTGCCTCTAATAATTTAATTGATTTAAAATACTGTTGCCATTGTCCTACCCACGATACAAAATTGTGTAGCCTGACCATTCTCAATGTATGCTATTCTGTTTCTCACTTTCACCATTGTTATTCATTATTCGTATCATCAGGATTTTTATCGCATTAGGACTGTTGAATTCAGTCATGCGTATCCTTAGCGCGAAGGGAACAAAAATCAGCTTTTGCCTCCTGGTTTCACGTCATTGTTTTACGATACTAATGCTATAGAAAAGTATCACCCGGTTATGTTTCTAAAGGAAGAACACAAAAGTATGAACCGGCTTATCTCTTTGTGCAGCAAAAACAACAAATGACTACCATTATGATTACAAGAAGGATATAAAGGCAATTGCAATGATAGCCACCCCAACACCACCAACGCACTACCAGCAGCAGCAGCATTACAAGAAAACGAAAATTTACGCCCGTCATTAGACTATGTAAGCATCGTGTAGTCTGTCCATGCCTTAACTGTATTGTTTTTGTTTTTGGATTTTTGGTTATATTTTAGGTTTATTATGATTGCCTATTAATGTCCTGAATACATAATAACTGCCAAGCATTTGTATTGTGTCGGCTTCACAATCTGGGTTATTACGGGCATTTTTGATTGTTTATGCAACAGTTACTGGACGATGTGGAAAGGCAACTCAGAGGAATTAGCTTTATTCGAAGTGTCGCACTCGGTGAGAATCTAACAAGTCAATTGTAAATATATACTAACGTGTTCCCAGTCGTAGATTATTATTTTATTACAGACGAAAAAATGTTAAATCAGTGTACGATATTTTTTTGTTTTATAATTAAAATTGGCAGTCATTGAACGGATAATCAGGTGGCCACGAATCAAAAAAAAAATCAAAAAGTGATTTTCAGGTGTTTTTGAATATGTAATATGTATTTTTTAGGCAACCTCTTATTATAAGTTTCTTAGTATTACAGACATTAGATCTAACTTACTTAATGAGGTGATCATCGTAATCCTGTATGATTCGCAAGTCCCATAGGGATTTTAGAGTGACCTTTGATGTTTCAATGGATATAACGTAAATTAACGAATTGAAAGTGGTTGTTAAAGTTCTGTTTGTAACACTGATGTTCGCCAAACAAAACGAAGAGACGGGTTTAAATCATTAGAGGTCATGGGCGCAGATTAAATATTGCACCTCTTGACAGCGGAAACAAGGGAATTTCAAAATTTATTTTTTATTTTTTTTTTAATTTGTACGCCTTTGCGTATTATTATCTATTTATTTTGAAACGAATTTTGTATTGCACGCAACTTTATCTTAAACTGCAATACAAAGTATTTAAAAAAATTATATGAAAACTAAAATTATGCACGATGTATAGCAGGTATGAACTACGTTCATTATATCGCGTTAGTATGTGAATAATAGCACCTAAGGTTCCAAACATCTTTTGGAAAAATGTGTTACAAGACTCTCTAAGTCGATCGAGCGATGTCAGACTGGCTGGTTGGCTGTTAGACATAAAAACAGCCGCAAATATTTATGAAGGGTTTTAAAATCTTGCAAAGCCTAATATTTTATCAGAACGTGAGAGAGATACAAATGAGTTGAATTGATTATATTTTCCCCGCAACGCACAATTCATAAATGGTGGCAACTTAAATTTTTGCTTATTTATTAATTTACAGCATTTGGCAAAATTTGAGAAAAATAGAACAAGTAACCACGCCCACTCCTATACCTCATATACAGATGAATGTGTTAACTCCTATATTCTTAACTTTATATCTTCCACGTAGTTGCAAAATTTTTAAACAAATTTGCGTTTGACAAACTTTATCATGTGAATAAATATTGCTCGATTACCTCCCATTCAAATTAATCAATCTAATGAAATTTAATTTTTACCCGTAAACTCTAATACGTAAACTACAGAAACTTTAGTTAATATTATTTATGTAAGTAAAATACGGGGAAAAAATTACTTCACACGCATACAGTTTTCAGTACCTCCCTATAATTATCATTTAAATCCTTTTTTTTCTGTGACATAAAATAAGGAGCGGCCTAGATTCCGGGCATGATGAGATGCTATCAAAAGTGGTCACATATCCAGCAATTTGAGCAAAGAGGTCGTCATTTTAAAACGCGCACATATAATTGTCGAGAGAAAGAAAACACTGCATTAGTCCCGTTTCGGTAACAAAATGCGATGCTGAGACCGTTGGTTGAATAAAAGAAAATAACAAAGTGGTTGGTAAAGAACAAAAGTGTGGAGTATACGTTAAGAAAAATAAATGTGTAGTATACATTTGCGATGAATACTTTCAGGCAATGTTAAAAGAATTTTATTATTATATCATGATGAATACTTTTAAATAGATTACACACATATCTGCAACCTAAGCGTTTGTTTATTGTATTGCTTTAAAACTTTTGACAAAATTTAAGAAAAATAGAACAAGTAACCATGCCTGTTCTGATACTTCATATACAGATGAATTTACTAACTCCAATATTTAACTTTATATTATTCATATAGTTGCAAAAAAATTAACCAAATTTACGTTTGATAAACTTAATTCTGAGAGGGAATATTAACTACGGCACCATGCCCACTCGATTACCTTCCATACAAATTGATTGTTCCAATGAAATTCAATTTTCCCCCGTAAACCCTAATGCGTAAACTAAAAAAAAAACGAATGTAGTTTTGTCGCGTTTCTTCTCGAACTCTACACTCTTTTGCACCAATGCAAAAGGACATTGAGAATAGGTATATGTAAGTCAGTTCTTCTTCTTCTTAGATGGCGACTGAACATCCTTAGACATCCTTATCTATTATACGCCGCTCGTAGAAAATGAAACAGATCACCTGGTTGAAATTTCTCTACTTGCCATATCCATCTCAAAACTGCAAACGGAGGTGTTAAGGATGTCAGGCATAATTTTCCAAATTACTTCACAAAAACTTCTTCTTCTTTTTTATTTTTCCTGTGTAGGATCTCAAAAACTATATAGGAACAGGCGCAGGAATAAAAATGGAACTAACATATTTTACCGTAGGCTGAAAAGCAAAAGTCCGGTGATTGGAATGTTTTCGTACTATCTTTAAAATTCAAGTATGTATGTAGCAGCAGGGTTATTGATACTTCAACCATTGCTTTTAAATGAAGCCTGATAAATTCACACCTGATTAAACGTTCACATTAGGAAAAATTGTAAAAGATATCCAAGAAACTCAAATCAACAAGTATCAAAAAAAAAAAAAAAAAAAAAAAATGGTAAGAGGCAATGGCCGTGTAATTTGCGAAACTTGTACGTCCTTTTACGTTGACACTGATCGAGTAAGGTAAAGGTGAAAAGTAGGCAAAAAAATTTCTTTATGATTGTGCACCAATTCTAACCATACTTAACGAGATGGTTGAAAATCTGCAGTAAGCATAACTGGCAGCATTCCCAATAAAAGCTAAATATTACTTGTCTACCTGGATGGTGGGTAGGCGGGTGTTTCCTACGATGCTTTGTACCGCTTACCACTAAAATGCAAGCCTCTCTACCTGATCCTGTAATTAAGCAGGCAAAGGGTATGATGCTTGCGTACGAAAATAAAGTAGTGTGGCCTTGTGCCAGGCGCCCTAGGAAGAGGTGGATTATGTCTTGGGATTCACCTATAATATGACATCAAACTGATCTTGGAACTCGTTTTTCGAAAACCACGTAAAGGGGAGAGTCATAGTTAAACAAGACACATCCTGGCAACAGGTGCGGACATAGAGAAGCTGTCGGGAGGTATCAGAAGGTTTATCTTTCCGTTAATATAGTTGTATGACCAGAAAGGTCTGGTTAATGAACTATGATTGGAGCATGGTGTGCTTTGCTGTGTTTATATTCTCTCTTCGGACATTGAAAATCTATGCCGCAGATTATGGATTACCAGTTGCATGCGAGGTATGATAAAACAAAACTGGAGTAGCTTGCTGCGAAACCCAGACCAGAGGGTTTTTCTCTCCTGGTAGCACGGGTGACCAGGGGCCCAAGGAACATTGTTCCTTCCTGGTCAATGGTGTTGGACCCCTAGTGGGAGCATCGTGCTGGCTGTGCCCGAACAAGTGTTTTCAGTGCTTTTGCTTTGCTTCAGGTTGCGTTGGTGAAGGAAGGCATTAGCTTAGAAAACACTGTTCATGGCTATCCGAGGTCTTCCTAGATACCTCAACTCCTACCCGGGAGGTAGCTCACTTCATACCAAGTGACTACAAAGGTACTTTGGCCGAATGAGGGAGTAAGGAAGCTTTTCCAAGGGACTTACTTCCAATCTCTGGTAGTTTGGCTAATCCTTCGAGATTAGTTTGAGTACCCCAAAGGGCGCTTGCTGTCGCTAGAAGAAAGAAAGAACATATAACCAAGAAAAAAATGATGGAAAACAGCACCTGTGTGATGGCACACTATGGGTAAGGCTTTCATAGCGAGACTCATGTAAAGCCTACACATTTGATTGTCTACGTGGATGATATAGGTGCAATTACGAGAAGTTACTGAAAGTTGCGAGAAGTTGCGAAAGATTCTACAAAATTCATTCACTAAATAAATGCCACACTAAGTAGTTTGCTTAGCCTATTCGCTTAGCGTATGATTACACCTATCTTTGCTCTGCCGTCAATAAAACTAAGCTTGACATAAGCATGTAATATATAAATAATATAGCTTACAAAACGATGCCGCAATGGGCTTAGCAAGTATTTCAATTTTATAAGCTTCTCTTGACGAACAAGAATCCAACTGTACTACAAACTAGTCCTATCAGCCAGACCGTGTGCCATCGAGCGGAACAAGTGATAATCGGACGGCTCAATATATAGAGAATATGGCGGATGGGGTAAGACTTCCCATTTCTGCATTTCCAGGTAGCTTTTAATGGCCACGTGAGGCCGAGTTGTCTGAAAACAAGCTTAAGCATAATTTTTTCGTGACTCTCTGCGCGTTGTGGGCGTTTCTCTTGCATATCTCGGCTCAATCGCATTAATTGAAGTCAATACTGATCCCCAGTGATGATTTCGCTTGATTTCAACAGCTCGTTAACATAACCTTCACAGCGAGAATATTCGGCCGAGACGACGACGTAAAAGCATGAGCGGGCATCAACCATGATTTTCCTTTCTTCGGATTGCTTTAATGAATCCATTTTTCATCGCGCTCTTTGTTTTTGAATCATTCCCAACGCATGCTATCGCATGTAAATCGATTGTCGGGTAACACCTAATGCTGAAGTAAGCTCTACCTGCATTTGACATGGATCCCCATCAGGCAATGCCGTCAATCCAGTGTCTTCGAAGGGATTACGTCTGCCTTCGCGCGAACATCGCCAACGTCAAAATCACTGTCTATAAAGCAACGGAACCAATTCTGACACTTTGTTTCACTTAAATCAGCATCTCTGTTAAAAATTCTTTTCAACAACAGATAAGGTAGAATACACATAATTCGTAGATATGAAATTAGTATTTTTAGTAGTTATGTATGAAATGCCAAACTTGCAATTCCCATTCTACGGTATCTGTTGCAGAGTTGATTATAATTATCATATATTGTGAGCATATATGAAATCACCGGATTATTAATATGTAATATATACGTTTAATTTTGTTTCAAGGACGCATTTATGTGCTCCCATGAGTCTAATGCTGCATTTTGTCACCAAACTCTTGAGGTTATTCTAGTAAATTGCATAACACTAGACTTAAAAACAATTATACACCATGTGTACAATCACTCCGAAACCACTTGGATTTGCGAACTATCTCATACGCCATAGTACTAATTTCATTACAGTACGTTGTAAAAATGTTTTCCACAAATTTTCCTTTCCACACGGATAACCGAAACACCCATCTTCTTCAACGCAATTACTTTAACAAGTTTATTAGTTCAAAAATTTGTCGGTGGTTTTTGGAATGCCGGCGAAATAAATGAAGGATAATATCACGCGCCAAAAACTAAAGAACAAGTCTTGGTAAAAGTTTGAGTAATTTCTATGTGTGCCTAAAAATTCTGTATATTCATAGCAAACTCGGTAGTTGTTTTTAGGCTTGTGTATGAGTGAGGTGGTTAAAGGTGGATGGGAAATTTGGATAAAGAACCTGTTGACAGGATGTGATGAATAGGAGATACGTATGAGATGTGGTTAATGTGTTAGTGGAAATTTTCCAAGTTGCAACACTTGTTGATGCGGCATAAAGTAATTACCGGTATCAGATAAGATTAAACGGTAGCAAAAGTTTTGCCTAAAGCTGGTAAAAGAATTACCCACGGAAATTTAATTGCATGGGCTTCAGAAATTGCACGGTAGTGATAGGTTTCAGGTAGATAAACTATTTTTTGAATCTCGGGAAAAATAATAACATGGCAAATAAATCTTAATGTGTTGCTGCGGCAAAAAGTAAATGCTATACAATTCAATTGAATGTGGAGAACGGTTGCTTTACATGTTTTTGGTAATAAGTAGTAATTGGGGTTTGCTAAGGAAAATCTTCGGGCAATGGAAATTTATTGTTATTGGTAAATTTTTACTTTGCTAAGATTGATTTGGTCAGAAAATTAAAAAGAAGAATTAAATATTTAAAACCGAAAATGATTCAATGAGCCGAAATCGTTATTTCAGAAAGCAGTGAAATGATATTCACGGCATTGCATTTGAGGAAATGATGTGCTCATTACAATTCACTTTACATTTCAACAGAAGTGTGGCAAAGAAGTTCAACAAATTTGTATGATTTTTTTCAGTTATGACTCTGAAATCTTCGCTACAAAAATCCTCAGAATCTCTATATTTTTCTGCAATAGACAACTGCAACTGCGATATATCTTCTGTTGTCTGTATAACAAAACATCAAACGCTGTTAACAACTCAATTTTGAGCATACGAATCCCGTTTTGAAATATGAATACCTCATAATAAATCTTCTTAACTTCCTATCGTGTTTCTCTCGCCACACTTTAGTTGGTTTTTTCCAAGTATGCTTTTCTGCGGACTTTGGTATGACCTCAATATTCATTGTTGATGTTTTGTTTGTCCTTTCAGTTGTTAGAGATCGAGTACAGCAACTCATTTTTCATGCATTGTTTGATGCTATGTTCATTGTGTTTGTAACCAAGGAAAGGATTTTAACCCTTGAGGGGAAAATTGGGGCCTACTAGATACGTGTACGCATTATTAATTTGAGAAATTTACATAAAAAAACAAACTATTTTTCCAGGATTATCATTCCATGGTGCTCGCTATGCTTATTGATTGCATGGAGACTGAAAAAAAATCAAAGGAAGAGAATCCACACCGCCAAATATGTAGTGGTTTTTTAATACTTTGAATTAAATTTGACCAATAAATCTACCCAAATTTATATTGATGATTAGCATACTCTACTATCTAATACATGCGTCCCGACACAAAAGTCTATCTATTTTGGGCTGCTATCTCGGTGAGCAGATGATGTGATACTTAAATGACTAGCCTCTATAATGCCATGTGGCGCTGAGGCGTAATTTGTATGAATTTGTATGATATAATAAATTAAAAAAAAAAAAAAATTAAATTGCCAGAGATCTCGTATAGAGTTCGTTTTGTTTGCTTACAAAAAAAGACGAATATTTGGAACAACGATCTGAAGAGAACAGGCATGCATGTGGTGGTAATTGTGATGATTTTAAGTTAGAGAAAATAGTCCTAGATATATTATAGGCTTCCGAAGAGATAGACTGGTCTTCCTACAGTTGATGCAATATATTCTCGTTAGACATGTTTGTTGACAGTAGTCTCCAAACAAAAAAATCGTAATTTATGAGTTAAATCAAGCATAGATCAAAATTCACATGAATTGTTTGAGACAACGTTTGACACTGGTTGCATCTATAATCTGGGTGACGATTTTGTGTCTAAATAAAGGTAGTTTACACGATATACTAGAATAGTTTTCAAAACGCGTAAATTACGTTCGTGTAAACTACATTAATCACATTTTAATTACTCTAAAATTAATTATATCTTGTATGGTTATACCTAACTATAACCATACGTATTCACTACCTCAGTTCAGGCGATTTGAATTAAAATCAATCATACGTCACCCATTTTTCCAATTTGAATCGTTTAAATCGTTGAAATCATTTAAAATGAATGCGCATATCTTAAATTGGGTCCACTTAACCAATACCTGATTAAGTTTTCGATATATGAATACTTTTAGAATACGATAAGCTTCTTACAATATGGTTGGTACTTTCGACATGTCTTGAGAGACTTTTGATATGTACATATGATTAATTTAAATTGTTCTTATGCAACAAATGATATAGCGTGCTGGATTTCTGTTAAATCAATAACAAATAAATTTGTTTTACTTACTGCTAAAAAATCACTTATTTATTGTTGGATCAGACTTTAGTAGACTTCCTATAACACCAATATCCTAGAAACACACTATCGATTGTACTTAGCGTAATTTCATTCATTATCGCGTCCTACTCGAATCTTTTTTAGAACATGCTGAAACTTTATTATACATTTACATTAAAATCAATCATTAATACCAATAAAATATTGAACATGATAATATTTTTACGAGAACTAAAAGTCACTCTGTTGTGTCCGCAAGAGTTTCTTACGTTCTGTAAACTTATACACAAATCTAAATTATAGATTCACTTTAGATCTAATAGCTAATAACGACAAATTTCAGCTTGATAGGATTTTACTAGTTTTATCGATCGCACGATGCAGTTCTACAAAGCTTGAGTATTTAAAAGTGTTGCTCATATTTTACTCGGCACTAGACAATTCATATCTGTTATATGTGACAAAATGCTATCAAACTAAGAGAAGTTCATAAATTAAATTTTAAATAGATTAACTTCAATAGTTCCTGGAGAAATAATCAATAATCGATTCCAATTTGGTCGACACATAAGCAAATAACATTGAGAATTTGTATACTTTCAGTCACGAGACCTCCATTGAGTGATAGTAATTATTTGTTGTAATAGTTTCTATTCCTCTAAGGGTTAACTTTCCATTTGTACAATATAATTTACAACTTGTTTTCTTTGAAGCTGTAACTCCAGTTGTTCATGTTATGAATATTCTGCAATATGCACTTGATATATTTACAACTTTGCCATAGCAGAGACAACTCTAAAGTAATAAGACCATAATCTGGATGACAAAATGACGATGACAATGACAGTGGAGCTTTTTTGTATTGTTAACAAATGTTCTAATCATTAAACAAATGGGAGGTCTGGTATACAAGACAAAACGGTAAATTATGATAGAGGACACACCTACAGAATACAGTAAAGGCCTTTGAAAAAAAAAAAAAAATATTACATATTACATATTATTACATAGGCATTCTTATGCATATTCACTTAAAGTAATGGCGCGATAACTAGTACACGTGACCACAGTTTGCATGATCGCGGGTTCAATTCCGCTTACAGCCAACTACTATTGTTTTCTGAGCGGCAGCCACTTCGATGTGTCTGACGAACACGTCGTCTTGTAAATATTTCTCATACGATGACGTTCGGAATGTGAGAAGTTCTCCCATATTTCATTCTTGGGATGCAGGGAAATTTGTTTTTAGTTACAATTAACGGTTTCTCTAATTTGTGTACATATAAATATTTGCTATTGTTATTACATTTTTCAACAGCAGTTTTCTGTCTCTTTCAATGACATTTATGACCCTCGCGACCACAATATAATAATAAATTGCAGTTAACCCGCAAATATATAATGGTTTCATATCTTAACGTTCGCAGTTTTATCCGAAAACGATGTGACATTAGTCATAAATGGAAGTGAGAAATTTCCATTTTATGATTCTTGACTTTGGGTTGTTAGTTTACCGATACTTTTATGTGGCAGTTATGATTAATGATGCCACATTATTAATAGCGAACAAAATTGTTGTAGCTGCTGGTGAAAAGTGTAAAAGTTTGGTAATAAAATTTAGTTCTTTCTACAAAAGGTGAGAAAGACAAAAAGAGAAACCACAAAGTGTGAAGAATAAAACGTAATATTCGAAAACTTTAAACTTGGAAGCTAATGCGTAAAATAAACCGTAACTTTTCGAATATCATTCATTTTTATACTAAAACAGGGAACAAAATATTGCAGGTAATCGATTTAAATTTATTTTTCATAAATCAGAGAACACAATGGAACTTTTGCAAATACGAATACAGCTTAAGACAGTATTTTAGTTGGGTCAAACTTAAGATTATAATATTGAAATATTTTTTCATATTGAGTATTGAAATAGTTGTACAAGATAAAGCTTAAAGCATCTGAGAAGGCCCAAGAAAACACAGATGAATTTACAAAACTTATCGAAACTGCTAGAATGGAGGAATATTATTAGGCCGATGTCAAGCAAGCGATCAAAATGTCATATCTAGGCAGAGCTCTATTGTGGTATGCACAGTGTTGGTATATATTGAACCACATACTCCCACAGTTCTTGAATGCGGTCAGGGTGGAGTTTATTGGCGTGATATCGCTTCGATTATTTCAAGCTAAAATACAAATTTTGTTGAACAGTAATAATTGACGTTTGAACGCCTATAACATACGAGTAGGTAATAGCTGTTCGTATAATAGTAACAAATATTAAACTTACATCGAGAAAAAGAATGAACACGTTGATTTGAAACTGTCAATGTACTACTTATTGACATGCAAAAGAGAGGTTATGTTCTATAATACAAAGGCTAATACAGATAAACATCAATATAATAATATACAATAATGAAAATTGTGTCCATATATATAAGTACAAGTTATGTAGACGGTAAAAAGTTCATTGTACATTGAAATAATTATTAATGATTAATGATACCCTTTCGAAGGAGTTGTCACATAAATTAATACTAACCACATGTTTTCTATTTCTTTTATGTATTTTATTAAACATGTCTTAAAGACCTGTGCTGTTGAAATGATAAGTTCAGAATGAAACCTACTTTGGTAATAAAATATTGCATAATGCACAAACAATAATTATTTCATTTTTGTTTAGTACTGGTCATAAGACATCAGAAAGCAAACTTCCTTGTAATAAATCGCCGTCTAACTGAGGCAAATTATATTATATAATTGAAATTTCCAAAATGGAATAAAATTAAAACGACTTTTAGAACACACTATTATAATCCATTTGATCGCTGGATCATCGCATATCACTTTGTACCAATTTATTTGTATACCCTCCGTCATAATAAGGAGACTATATTTAATCTGATATTCAGCGTTTTCACGTCAACAAATACTCGAGACCCCATAGATAGCATTGTTGATTCGAGTGTAACCGTCCACCAATCTATTCTCTGTGGTAAGTATGATAAAAGCCGAATGAACTACTTGAGCCAGAGGATTGCAATTTAATTGAAAATTGGGACAACTCATTATTGTATGAAGAATATGGAGTATGAAATGAAGATGTTGAAAAATAGCGACAATTAAAGTTGCGAATAAATCGTCTTTGGGGTCAAAGTTAAGGCATTTTCACATCTCATCGCTCCGTTTTCTAGTTGTTCTTTCTGTGGTAAAAATGATAAAAGCCGAACGAACTACTTGAGTCAGAGGACTGGAATTCAATTGGAAATTGAGCCAAATCATTATTATATGAAAAAATAGAGTATGAAATGGAGATGTTGAAAAATAGCGTCAAGGAAAGTTGGGAAGAGATCGTCTTTGAAGTGAAAGTTAAGGAATTTTCACATCTGAGCGCTCCGTTTTCTAGCAGAAAGCATATTTGCATTTACCGATTTTTTATTTGATGACTTTTCAAATGGTTTTAAAATCCAAGATTGGTTAATTTTGTATTTCGAATTCCAGTGATTTTGCACTTTAGGAAACTATTACTATTCCCAAACTTCCTGGATAGGCGAAAAATTAGTTATATTTGCAAGTGATCATATGAACATATGAAAGTACGAACATATCTTTTGAACACTTCTTCTGACATTTAACAATTAAACTAATCGTTATCATGCTTAAGAAAATGGATAAAGGCATTTTATAGTAGCACATATTACTTTGGTTTTGCTATACATCACTTCATTTGGAAAGTACAAGTAACTTTGATTTTTTCAGCTGACAACTTTTTCATTATTTTTTAGCACCAGATTATTTCTTAGGTAACGTTTGTAATATTTATCGACGCTCATTTAACCTCTTTTAACACCCTGAATTCTCTATTATTTTTTTTTTTTTGTGGTTGGATATATTGGAATATTTGCATTTTAGCCACTTCTTATTTGAAGGCTTTACGTTTACGTTTACGTTTTTACATTTTTATATTAGCATATCACCGAATTTTTTATTTGATAGTTTTCGAGTATTTTTTACACCATGATGGGTAATAATTTTTACAAACTCCTTGAAACCGGAGATAGAGGTGGTTATCTTCGTGACATGAAGCTTCGGTTCTGAGATGCAGTCGTTTTGAAATTTTAGCAATTTTTTGAATATGCCCTTCTATTATACCGTTATCTTCAAGCGCCTTGAGTGGTTGAGTTGTAGACATATTTGCATTTTATAGGATTTTCTCTTTGGCAGCTTTTTTAATACCATAAATTAGGAAACCACTTGGGAATCTGGTAATTTGCTTATTTTTATGAGGAAATGCTTTGTTTTGTAGATAGGAATAAAATGTCTTTTAGCGATTTTTAATTTCAGCGATTTAAAAAAAAGAAAGCTCGGGATCAGTTTGGAATAAATTTAAATTATATTTGTTATTGAACGCTCTGATTCTGAGATATACATGTTTTCATATATAGCAATTTTTTTATTTGCTGCTTTTTGATTGTAAGTTTACACCATACAATAAATACTGCCTTCCTTCTTTTCCTCCTTTAATCTCAACAATTTGCTCATTTTCATTTTATAATTTAATATGTTATGATGGTTACCGTTTTCTCCAATCTCGCTTCACCATGACCATGAAAACTTCAAAATGTTGTTACTTTTCGCTATTAACATATCATCAGAGAATTGAGCTTGGGATCCGGGAACCTTTAAATCTGATTTATGGCTCTTGGCCCGAGGTAAGAACAAGGTTTGACTCGGGTTTGATATTTTTTCAACGCCAATTTGTATCTCCGGGAAACCGGGAACCTTTAAATCTGATTTATAGCTTTTGACCCGAGGTAAGAACAAAGTTTGACTCGGGATTGATATTTTTTCAATGCCAGTTTATATCTCCTCCTTTTTTGTTGGCCAATAATGGATTTCAACTTATGAAGTGGGATTATGAAATGGAATTTCTTCATATGTATATGTTGAAAAAATCAAAATAGATGTATTTAACGTCTCATTTAAGCTGATATGACGTATTACTAAACATATATTTTACAATTTTATTTATTGGCTTACACTGTGCGATGAAGATTTTGGGAAATTGGTGGTACTTACATACAATTGTGTACTGTAATTTCACTGCAATGGAGCATAATAAGGTGAATACTAAAGCTGAACGATATTATTTTGCAAATATCAAACAGATCGAGATTCAAGTGAAATACCTATTCATGTCACTTAAATATTTGTCATGCATTTCCAGTACTTTTTCATTTCCTTAACTTTCCATATGTACAGTTCGATTTTATACGCCATCCAATATTGCTATGAAGTAAATCCTTTAAATCGGAGTACGTATTAAACATTTAATGCAATTTAAATAGGTAATTACACTGATTCCCTAAATCAAATGGAATTTTTGTAAATGATCCTCTAAATGATTGCCCTTAAATTGAAAGCGTTACAAAATTTATTGATTTTTTTAAAGCAACTGTAAGCTCTTGGAAATAACTCAAATAAATGTATCCATTCCACTACTTCAAAGACCTAAAAGCTTGTGATTAAAATTGACTTAAAGACTTGTAAAACTCTGAACATATTCCATATCTCGCTTCATTTTCATTAGAAAGGTTTTCGTCTCCCTCTCCCCCACTTTTTCTTGTAGTTGTTCTGGCAAGTATTTTGCCGACCATTGTTTGGTGATGATGTGAAACCAATTTGTGAAATTTCTCTACTGACACATAAAATAGGTTCAGTACGAAAATTCCAAGGAACCTTAAATACACACACAACTGATAAAACGCAAATTTGTTTAATGCACACACACATGCACATGTAAGCGTAAAATTTTCATCAATACTATGCGATGTTCTCTCATATAAAGTAAATGCTCTGCTAGCATTCTTCTTGTCTTTACTATGCCACAATCTCTGGGGGAGAAATGAAGAGATGTTGCAGCTTGCCAGCCTAGGGAGAATAGTTTTTAGAAAGTATTGGTATCCTTTCATTAAATTGGTCATTGGATTTATCATGATACCATAGACTGAAATGACATCAATGCTGACCAATGAATCCAAAGGCCATAATAGATATCTACATTATGAAGATGCCCTGTTCTTTTTGGGGGAATGTGAGTTACGGTGCAAAGTAGAGCAGTTAAAGTCAGGAAAATGATTTGGAAAGTTAGTGAATTACAGTAAACTCTGTGATGTGTGGTGAAATCTATGTGATGTACGAAAAACCTAGCTAAAGTATAAAATACCATATATCAAAGTAAAAGCTGAAATTCGTAGGGATAAAGATATTTTGATTAGAAATGCGTAACTTCTGTAAGAAGCTTATAAATAAGCAAATAGTCCAATTGTGTTTGCAAAATTAGATCGCTTGAATTTGTAAAAATTTAGATACACGCAATGTTTTATTGACTATAATGTTTGGTTTGTGTAAATAGAAATTTATGGACCGCATATTCCTGCAGTACTTGCTTCATAATTTTCAAAACAGAAAAAAATGAATAAATAAATTAAATAAACAACTGAAATTATTCTCGTTCTAATCTTTGAACTTTTAGAGCTCAAGTTTTTCTTAATACAATGACAAATCGAAGATATGTTCAGAAACTTGTTGTAATATTTATATATTTTGCCAGGAAGCAAACAGAAATCGATTTTTTCGATTGCAGTTTCATCAGACGTGCATGGATTTTTTTATTTAGAAAAACTTTTGCATTTAACCGTTGGACATCTGTTAACTGTGAACAACAAATTATGCTGTGCAACTTCTGAACCATACCGACGAATATGAATACATAAACAGGACTACCATGTTATAACCTATGTTCCTGCAATTGGGTTTGAATATTGAAAAAATCGCTTTCTTTTTATTCTTGGGCCTACAAAATATAGAAATATTACTGATCATATCTTCAGTACATTCATCTTACATGAGGATTCTTTTGTCGTTAAGGGAGGTCACCAAATTTGCCTCTAAATTGTTTTTCAAGTTTGAACTGAGATGACACCTCTGTATTTTTTACCATTTTGAATTTTGTATTTCTGACAACAACTATGGAATTTTTTATCTATCTCAAAAAGGGATTTTCTGTCAGTTTAAGTGGTTGCAGGATTTTAATCAGTATATTTTTGCTGTTTTGCACTCACTGCATATTTCTACTGGCTTTAAATTGTGCCGAAATTCCTGAAAAGTGGTAACTGGATCATCTGCACTTTCTTTGCTGGTACTCCTTTTTAGACATTTTTAATTTTCTTGTCTCCATTTTTAGCAACCGTTTTGATGTTTAATTTTATGTATGCAATGATATGATGTCATACGTTTCTGACAAAATTAGATAATTTGTTGATTTATCAAAAATGTATAACTTGTCAAATTTTACTAGTTCTCTAGATTTTGCAATTGTAATACAAGTTGAATAATAATTAAATTTTTGAATTAATACATACAAACTAACATGTTTGTATCTGTTTACCTCTTGTAAGCTCCTATTCTGTACCTTCATCTATCATGAAACATTGAAAAATTATAGTTTGCGTACCAGTGGTAGTTTTCAGAATTGTATGATTTATTCGCGATAGATGATGCTCATGCTAGACTAATAATCAATTTGATTACTTGCAAAGTGCAGGCTCCAACAAAATAAAAATAAGCATCCGTGCAAATCTAGTTTTCTTAAAAAAATTTGTCTTTGCCCTGTTGCTAACTTTTCTATTTTATTTGAAACCACATCGACCTTAATTTTTGTTCTCATCTCTATTGTCCATCGAGATGCTCTAAAACGTTTGCGATGTCAAGTTTTGTAGTTGGTATTATGTGTGTGTGTGCAAAAATTTCTTATTAAATGAGTTCATGGCTGTAAACGTACATTGTGTGGAATACAGATGACATTTCCAGGAGAGAAAAAGCGTATCTCGTAAGGCCTTTCATCAGGCCTGTTTTAGCATCTTTCACATGTTGACATTGATTATAAGGTCTTACACACCTACAGGCCTATTGTAGAAGACCGCATAGCAAAATTGGATCTTTTATATGGTATGGAGATTTCTGTTTTAATCTATGAAATCATCCCTTAATATTTCTCACAACTCTCATCTGCATTATCTTAAATTGGGTCTTATTCAAAGGAACTTAAAAATTGCTTTGAACTGATATTTGGATTATGATTTGGAGATTCATTTTATAAAATTAGGGTAATATTATATTTTTGGAAGACTTTTCTGCAATTCGAAATCATGGTCTAGTAATTAGTAGCGCGTCATGCTAGTTTCACAAAAGAAAAATTACTAGACATCTCTCAAAAGAAGTAAGACAGTGTGAATGTGGAATCTGATAGAACGGAATAACGAGGTTTTTCAACGGAAGAGAAATGTCGATGGTAGTAAAGGATAATTAAATAAGAGCCACATGGTTTTAATTTGAAATGAAAACCGAAGTGTAGAAAATGTAAATGTAATTTTCGTCTTTGTTACCGGCTATGGTTTATAATATTGCTTTTTACGGACGATTTGATGTAAACGACAGCCTGTGAATTGTTTCAATAATTGAGTTTCGACTACAGCAATATGGTTGTAATTAGTTGAATTTAGTTACCTTCCCATATACTTGTTTTGCTAATGAAATGAATAAATAAAGAAAACTTGTAACACAACAAATAATCGAATAAATATCGTAGAATGTTTATAATTTATTGAAGTGAATCTGTATATTTGTTTCGAACGATCTTAGCAACTAATTTACATCACCATTTCTGGAGATTTTCTCAATAAATTTATTGTGTCATGAGATATATGACATTTGACACCAATCTTTTAAAATTGCATATTATTTAAGTAAGAACACCATAAACCCCAACATGAATAATCTGTTAACATGTCCCTGTAATGTTTTCCATTGCTGATCAATACAAAGCTATTTCTTTTCTCAATAAAAATACAAGTTCATCATATAAACTACACCAAATTGTGGATTTTCGGCGAAGTAAACATATTCCTCAAGTTCTTGAGGGGTTTCTTAACACATAATCAAAATTTTGCCTGTTTCTGAAGCTATTGATATAGAAATGAGGTGCCTAACTAAGACTTGGTATGTATTTCTAATAAACTCAAATTTGAACAATTTTTATGGGTTATGAAGTTATGTTTTGCATTGGGGATCGGACGATATCGAGCTTAATAAGAATTTAATTTAAGGGGAAACTTGAGAGATATAGTGCTAATTTAATCACCCTTTGCTTAGGTGGATTGAAACTCAAATCATTTTCAATAAAGCAAATATATTGCAAACCTGTTAAAAGCAATGACTTAACTAATCTCAAGTTGCATACCAGTTTTTCAAGAGGATTTAGATGCCTGTCATCTTTGTCAAATTTGATGGGAATAACTGCATGCAATTTGCTGTCAGAGAGAAAGACTTGCAAATAGAATATTTTAGAAGGGTAGAAGAAGATGTAATTACATAATCGCATAAAAGCCGGTAGAAACTTTCCTATCCTATCTTCAGAAAATGGCAAACTACAAACTCCTTTTTTTATTATTTATATGGCCACCCATGAGGTTGTTGAGAATAGACATATGTCCACAAAAGAATTACATGTAAAAAGAGTCAGTTATAAGTCCAGGGTCATTACACACATTTTGTGTGTTGTAAGAAAGGTTTCAGTTACGAAGAACTGTGCAGCAATATTCCAATATTCACTTCCTTATTAGTTTCCGTTTTATATTATTTTTCTATTTCGTTAGGTATGCTATTGATATTTAATCACTTTAAATGCTTCATCAGCAAATTGATTTCCATGAAATTAATTGGTTTGTTTTCATTTGTGGTACAGTTGCTTGATTTGCTTTTTTTTCGGTTTTTAACCAATCTTCAGAGATTGCTTTTTTCCATTGGCCCTGGGAGCAGACATAACTGTTAAGTTTGGCTTTGGAAAAAGAAGGAAGAAATATTAATTAATAGGAATCCATGATACGAATAATAGAGGTTGGTATGGAAGTTTCAATTTAAACTAATGTTAATGTTATCATTTCTTAATATTTCTTCTAATTACTCTCATCTATATTATCTTCAACTGGGTCTTATTCAAAAAAACATAAAAATTGCTTTAAAGTAATATTTTGTAATTTTTTTTTGTTTTTCTCATAAGAAATCCTTCTTCATAAAAGGAGTTTTAACTATTGGGTAAACAAATGCTATTTTGTTGATTTTTTAACCTTTCCAACACTGTTTACGAGTAATGTGAACTGATTGTGATGTGAAGAAAAGAAAACTCAGTGAACAAGAACAGATGTATCGAATAATAAAACATGTTTTTTAAATGTCTATGTAATCTACTGAGAAATTTCACACTATGAGGGAATGATAATGATGTAGGAAGAAAATTATAATTTCAAATAAATTATTTCAAATCATCCGATAACTGGATAAAAAAACAATAATGAAAAACTACTTTATTGTTTTGATTTGATTTTGATTTGCTCATCACTATGTAGACAGCAATTTTTTGAAAATTTTTTGGAAAAGTTTTTAACATTATTGATAAATAATAAAGCTAACAAATGCAATAATTACATACATAGATGCTTGTTTTGTTTAAATATGGAAAAATTCTGATAATTTCGGTAGAAATAAAACAAAAAAAAAACAAGACGGAATTTCCAAAAATTTATGTAAATGTTAGAAGTTATAAAAGGTAAAACATTCATTGAAATGATAATCTCATGGAACATTCAATACAGTTATTGTTGTTTACGAATAAAATTTTTGGCCACAACTTTGAAATTCCTCAAATATTTTGACAACTATCATTACAATGTTTACTTTAATTATTTAAAAATGTTTCCTATATTTTTTTCCTCCACTCAAATTACTTACTTCAACATTGTTGTTAAGCTGTTCATAAAATTTGCGTACAACGTAGCAAATGTTACGAGCTTCAATATATCACAATATGTTGTAGAAATTTGTGGCATACAAAAATCTGTTGGAGAAAAACTAAACTACAGCATCAAAACTAAACATGTTTATTCCAATGTCACTGCAATTTGTTAAGCAAATTTCTTATGTGGTTTTTGTGTAACATGTAAATATTTTTAGCTGTAGACCATCCCACAAAATGATTGATAAATGGTTTTTGCCTAGAATGTAAGTGGGACGACACGGGGTCCTGCTGCCTGCCAGACCGCCTGATAATGAACAAATGTTCCAAATGTCAGACGTACATATCCACATGCACATACAGTTATATGTGACCAGCCATGTGTGTAAAAAGTGCAAAAGAGAGTTTGTGTGATTTGCGTTGAATTTTAGTCATCCGGGTATCCTTCCCTGCCAGTGACCATCCTTTCCTTCCTTGGCTGTTATCCTGCTGTGTGGTCAGTGAAAATATTATAGGTTTTGTTTGCGTTGCTTGATATTCTGCTATGTTCATATCACAAGAATGGCTTACATATTTCTATAAATTTAATAATAATAATAATAATAAATAGGTTGTCAAACCAGTATTTGCTTTAATGAGTACTCGTATAAGCAAATGTCTTATGCCCTTTGGATGACATGTGGAGATGTGTTTCGTTTACAAGTCAAGATCTGAAACTTGCCTTTTTATATTTTACTAAAGATAGGAAAGAACATTTTACAAGGCTAGTTTTCCAAAAAGCGTTTGTTGAACCAGGTGTTGTAGGAATGTTTGTAAAATGTTAGTAATTTTTTGATTACCGGTGAAGAAAAATTTACTTATAAACAGTAGCATGTCCTTTTATAAAGAATTATTAAGCAAACTTTGTTAGTTTTTATTGATTTTTCTAGTAAAAAATTAGTCACCGTCATTCGCAATATCAGATTCGGGCTCGTTTTGCCGCATAAAAGCATTATGCTCACATATTAAAATTAAATTTTTCAAATAACTACATTTAATGCTGCACAGAATCCGTTTTAGTATGTAAAACTAAAGACTACCAATGACTAACTAAGTACTGTTTATATGTGCTAAAACTAGCTCTTATTAGTTAAATGTAGAAAAATATATAATTTGGCAAAGCAGAAACAAACTGCATTCTCATATTTACATTTGATTACACCAATTAGTAAAATGGTTTCATTTAGAACCACAGAAGAATATCTCGTAATACATTTTTCACTTGGAAATGTTTTGTGAGAGATGCCTTGGCATAAGAAGAATATCGTGGAGGAAGTATTTTAATAAAAATGGTACTATGAGGAATACGTTTTTTATGTTTCTCTAGCATTATGTATTGATAGACAATTCTTTATATAAAAACAGCCTATTTTTTCTCTATAAAATTTGCATTGGGAAATGCTTCTCATTCTAATATTCTGTAGTAAAATTTGCTTGGAAGCACTGTGTCAAAGGTGACTTGCGCAAGATCTTTTTGAATGAAAAGTGTCGTGGGAGAATTCCTTCTGTACGAAACGAGACATTTTCTTTTGCTGGAGATGTTATGGAATGCACTTTTCTGTATGCAAATATTGTGAAATGTACTATTCTCTCCGAAAAGTATTTTTGGAGGTATAATTCTACAGCAAGAGATACTATTCTGTATGAAAAGTGTTAAGTTTCTTTATGAAAGGTATCGTGGGAGACAATTTTCTGTGACGCAGACGTCATTAGAAGCATTTTTTTATAAAAAAACACATTTGAAATATCATTCTATACGAGGAATATCATAAGAAATAAGTTGAGGGCTGAAAACGTCATCAAACAGATTTTTCTGCAGCAAAGATGACATCGCCTTGAGGACACTGCCCCATGATAAGGTTGCCTTAGGGATACTGTTGCATATAAAATGTTCTTGTGAGAAATATTATACAACACTTTTACTTCCAATAGACTTTTCTATGCTAAATGTATACTTAACCAGTGCTTGGTGGGACAATTCTTTATAGAAAATTACATTAGAAACGGTATCATAAATGAAAAATATTTTTGGAGACTATTTGCTATTTGAAAAGTATCTTGAAGAGGAAACTGATTAGAAAGCAGGGGGAAAACGCAGTTCAAATTTTATGTGTATTTTAACTTGTTTGACATATGGCTGTCAAATATATCGTACCAGCGTTGTATTTCCACTAAAATGCCCTCATGCCACAATGTGTGTTTGAAATTGTACAATTTTTATCATTATTTAAAAGGACTTTAGAATTTTTGCACAAAAACTGTTAATTAATACCAGTGTAGATTTTACAGACCTTAACAATATGAATAAGCCCATTCCTTTAATGTTGTTCGTACTTCTATAGGTATATGTATTTAAGCGTATTTCAGCGTATGTGAGTAAATACCAATTGCATTTTTTACGCACATCTTTAGGCACAAAATCATTTCTCTAATTTATGTTCGTTTTGCTATCACAATTTATGACAGGCTCTAACCACAAATTATTGCGCGACCGTTAATGAAACGGGATTTTGGAGGTCCAGTAAAGATTTATGATTGCATATACGCAACGGATGTTTGTTGTGGCCCCTTAACAATGAAAAACCAAGAAAACTTCCCTCAAGATATAACTGCAAATTTTCGTAATGCCAGCATGAAGAATAGCTAGAAAATCGTCAGCAATCGTCCTATATAAATTGCAAAATCCTCAAAGAGTTATTTCAACAAATTTATTTGACAAAGGCAGCAAAAGTTGCGGTTGGGAGTTATTGATAGAAATTATTATTTGGTTGTTTTTGTGTTATTCCACGGTTATGAACATTATAAACGATTAATGTTTTCACACAACAACCACAACAACAGTAAAAACATTAAAATCACACACACTTTGAAAACTACGCTGGTGGATCATAAAGTGAGGGAGGCGCATTGGGCCCCATTGTCTAGTATAGGTTGCGCAATTGTTAGCCATAAAAGTTTCATGTCGAATTTTGATGAAAGCCGTTAAATATAATACTAAAAATAAACAAACAGATGGAATAAACGGAACAGATGTACAAGCACGGACAATTGGTCAAACGGAAGTAATAGAGAGGGTCCCTAGAACTGGGATGGTGGAAAGTTAGAAGAAACATGAATGCCTATATAAGAAATACTTACTGAATTACAGAAAACTTCCTTTTAAATAATAATTTGTATGTATGTTAATAGTACCTGAGGCATTTCTCATGTCATTAGCTTTCCACTTACCGACATTTTTGTATAGCAATGAATTTATAAAGCCAGTTTCTAGCTAATTAATGTTTAGAAAGGGTAATAAAGTAACAATAAAACCTTTGTCCTTCATTCTTATAAATTTAAATAAATGAAACTTTAATGTAGCCAGCTATAAACTCTGAATACCGGCTTTTAACTGATATTTTAAAATTTAGAACATTTCATCCTGATTTCAAGATGATTTGGATAAATAAAATACAATTATAGCTTTGACAATTAATTTAATTAATTAAATTAATGTTTTAGTTGCTAAGCAACACAAATTCCATTACATCCCTTGAACGAGTGTCTTCGTGCATCCTATTTTCTGATTCTGCCATCGGGTCTACTGCTTAACGACGATTCTGAACGTTAGTTTAAAAAGCTTTCAAATCACTTGCCGGTTGCTCTACTACCGCACACGTCGATCTGACAGCAGCTCAAAGAATAATTTGCTGGTGTTATTGACATTTTAACTCATGATATTCGCTTTTGTTGACTGGCTAGTTTTTATGTTACTTAATATGTAATTGTTATTTGCATTCAATTTGTCTCCACAAATGTCTACTTAAATAAAAACCATTTTGTAAATGTCTGTGTCAATATTTCACATAAATTAAATATGCTCATATTTTAAATCTTCAAGAAGATTACCATTAAATTAGGCGGACTTCTGCAGGCAAATCCAAAGCACTTAATGTAAGCAATGACATCGTTGTAATTAATTAACTTAAGCTGGCAGCCAATCAATGGGTAGTTTAGTAAAAGGATATTAAAGGATATTAAACAAGTGATGTATGGTAGGAGATCTAAAGGACTAAATGTCTTAAAATCCAAAGTCATTTAAATTAAGTTAAAATCTTGGAAAATATTTATAGGCAATTCGATAAAAAGTCATATAAATAGGCCAGGACGTATGATTGTTATTAATGCAACCAATAACTGTCATTGTTTCATTATATTGGTTAGTATTATGTGTACTTCATAATACGGACATTTACAATCTAATTATTTCATAAGATATATGTTAATGTTCTCATTTGGTATTTAAACTATAATTGGACCTTAGATCCCAAATTTCAAGGGACGTATGAATTTTAAAAAGACACAGTTTTTCCAAGGCGTATGAGTACTGCATCATATAAACTATAATATTATTGTGGTTAAAATATATATAATTAATTATGCCTTCCATGAAATAATGATGTATAAAGTTTAGCTTTTTTGATTTGTATATAAATCGACTTAAACAGATTTTCTATTTACAAATACAGTTGTTGCTATACCGTAGCAAAGACATTTTACATTTTTAAAATATCTATATAGTAAAAACATTTTTCACCTATACGATTTTGGTATAAGGCTTTGTATATGAGAGTTATACAAAAAGTGGTGTGGTTACTAATAATAATCCAGTCTACACATACATACTAGTTGCAAACTTTTCCATAAAATAACGATATAAAACGTTTTTCGATCCTTTGGGTTATTATTGCCATTTATAAATTCGGTCTTCTGAAAACTATAGTTAAAGAAATATGCCAAGAATTCATCTCAATTTTCTTAAGTTGCTTGAAAGTAAGCAACATAATTTTGACCAATAAGTCAGCAGAACAATGATGGGCACAATTTGGATTTATTACAATTAATTTGCTTAAAGACGTGACTGAATGACGGTCTAATCAATCCCATTTACTGGCGTCAAAAGGTAAGACTTTTGAAATAAATGTGTTGGGCAATTTAATACACAAACACACCAGAAATGGATGATATTTATATTATGTAAAATCGTGTGGTTTCGGGGGAGATATCGTGGAGGTACCTTGAAATTTATGCTGGATCAGATTCACTCAGAAATATTGAGACAAATGAATTTATGTTCCGCAAATCCAATAATCTACTGATTACTCAGTGCCGTATGAGTATTGTAAATTAATACAAGGCATACTCCAAATACCTTGTATATAGAATACAAGAATCGCCATTTCACCCAGTTGAATTGATAATTTCAAAAAATGAACTGTTATTTGATTGTTATCAACAAAATGCTGTGGCTAGATGGTAAAAAATTCTGCGTATAAATATGTATTACGTGGATGTTACAACTAGTGTTTCTAAACTTTAAATTTTTTCTTAAGAACCTAATAGAATCAACATTAAATAAGAACATAATAAATAAACTTTACAGTCAATATCTTCGGAATAAATTAATGTAAATTTTGATAAAATTTTTTTCAAATTGTAAAAAAATAACAATTCAGCTTTAGGTCGGAAATCGAGATGGTGTGATTAATACTAACAATCAGAAGCATACGAATATTGCAGGATAATGAATGAAATTTTGTATATATGTGGTCCGAAAACTGGCCAATCTAACAAAGAAGACACAAAAAAGTTTGGAAAATTTTATTTATTTTTCAATATAATCTCCTTTTAGCTCGACACACATTTTTTCTAGCGATATTTAACAGCTTCCATACAAATTTACTGAGATCGTTTATTTTTAATGTCTCAAAGAAAAGTATTAAATCACATGGAGCCTTAAAGCTTAAAATATATGTCTTATAAGGTTGTCACTTTCTACCAATATAATTTTTTTAAACTACTGGCATCATTTATACGGCCGGTTGGCGAATTTTGGGCCCGCCCTCGAAATGTTTTCCATCCCGATTTCACTGATCTCTAGAAAGTAAGGTTTAGGTTAAAAAAAACTCTAAATATGATTTGAGAAAAAGCTTAAGCTAAGTCGTATGATTATTAGTAATTGTCCAGAATGTATAATAAGACGTACATGCTCCATTTTATATTTTATACTCTTTTATAAGATATTTTCAATTTTCAGCCTTAACTGTCGTTTTTTTTTTTAAATCATATCACAGATGTGTGATGTCTCAAGTTATCATCCTCTTGATTTTATAAAGGATAAAAGAACTCAATGCTGTTGTCTTAAGTTTGTTGAAAATCACCAAACCTAATTTTCGTTAATTACTCAAAAGTGCTTGCATCAACAACTAAAGTCAAAACCACAATGTCTACTGCAAACAATGAGGTCCTGTATACATTTTCATTAGAATTAATTAACTTGAGGCAGCATCTAAAGGCCAGACTAATCAGCTTTAGTCATTGACATCAAAAGGCGAAGCATTTGCAATAAATGGATTGGAAATTAGACAGTGGGTAGCGGATGAAATCAATGTCATTTATATTGTGTGAAATCAAATAGTTTGAAGAAGATATAGTGTTCACTCTTTGAAAGTTAAAGATATATTGAGAAACATTTCACAAATATGCATTTGTTTTGCAGGAATATGGACAAAGACATGCGGATATTTTCAACGTAAGCAGTTATCGGCGACTTATGAATATTATGAATTAATATTACTTATACAACATATGTACAAGTTTTCGATATAATTTTGTAGAAAAAATGAAATATAACAAAAAATAGTTCTTGTTTTGCCTTAGTTGTAGGAACCAGTAAGTAAAAGAAGTGATTTTTTTCACATTTGTCGGCTATGATGCATATCTTTTAAAAGATTTAAATGTATTTTTATAATTTACCTTTTGGTTGCATTTCGGGATTCAAGCAAACTTTTTAATATTCACTTCTTTCTTTTATTCCCCTTTTTATTTTTGCTGAACTTTAATTGTTTAATTAAAAAATTAAATTGATAAACACAAACTAGAAAAACAATCTGTAAATTTTCTATAAGTATACACAGAACTTCCTGCACTTAGATCATTTATCGAACCACATATTTCTTTAATGGAAATATGAGATACTTTTGATTTGATATATTAAATTTGATCAAAACTCTCCCGTTTTGAAGACCTAAAATTACACATTTCGCAAATTAATTTATGTTATTTGATTGGAATTAATTTCACTGACATTTTGTTCTACACTCCATTAATATTTCATTTAGCTAGAAATCCCTATCATTCCCCAAAACGTGTACCCTTTCCCTAAAATCATCAAATTGTAAACATGAACAAAAGTACAAGCGGATAACAAAAACTGCAATTTATTTGTATGACAGCGATGATGATGATGATACCCTGACTGAATAACATGCAGCTTGAGTGATTTTGTTCCGTTGTTTGTTTGCGGATGCGAAGATTCCAGAACCACCAGGACTAGCAGAATCCAAAAATAAATAAAATGAAACGAGAACAATAGAAACTGCACAAAACAACCATAGAGCAAAGATATAAAAGCATTTGAAAATTCGAGTGCAGAAAAAAAGTTGAGGTCTTCCACCCCTCCACCGCAAAACATTAAATTTTAATTGAAGTTTAAGACTTGTGGTCGATGGTTTTGCAAAACAGTCTCCACTTTCCCAAAGCTTTCTGCGTTCACGCAATGTTTTTCTAATAATGAATAAATAATTGCATACTTTCAGGCGTTTATGTAAAACAACTGCAAAAGTTTTCTCGAGTGTTCCAGAGAGAGTGTATGTATTGTGATGAATATATACTTTCTTGTTAAATTTTTAGCAAGTGTGAATACATTAAACCGAAACACAAAACACTCTCCTCTGGATAATGATAAATTAATGTTTGTTCAGTACAATGTGGTATGGAAACCGTATATACAGCAGTATAATTAATTCTGTGTATTCTTAATTAATTTCTTAATTCGGCAAACAACAACTCTCAAATGATTTGTTGTAAATGATTGCCAAATTGTTGAGACAACATACCAACGATGACAAGATGAAGAATATCAAATATCATACAAGGTACTTAGAATTGTGTTAACTTAGTATTGTGTTCAAAAGAAATGCTTTGTATTAAATACCACAACATCTCTTAGAGACATTATGGATACACTGTCCTACATTGTGAATGTTCGGATAAAACTTATAATTTCAATTTGCATTTGAAATTATGTTTGTTTCTCTTGGTTTCGTTTTATACTTCGTTAAATTGTAATAATTTAGCCATGTAAATTAGTTCTTATGAGGACAAGGAAACAGAGGGAGACCAAGAATGAGGTGGCAAAGTACTAAGATGTTTAGGGGTGTACATCAATTTAGAAGGACATTAAATGTGATGTATTTGGTTAGGTTTCATTTGCATATTTAACGTTATAATTGCATTACAATATTGTGAACTGTTTATTTGCATGCAGTATTAGATTACTTGAGCTACAAAGCAATAATATTAATAGCCCGGTGAGGATATTTGCAAATTACATTTTATTTCATTTTGTTACATATAATTTCATACACTTTTCTGAGAATGCATAGATTCTAACCAGGTATTCCAAATAATTTACCTCTATTCTGACAAATTTACTACATTTTAATTGGGGCGAAATGTTTTGAGTAAAGACAGAATGATGAATGATGAAAATTTGTTTTTCCGTCTGTAACAACCAAAAATAATCATCTGAGTTACCGAAAAAAATCTATAGTGATTTGACAATGCCAACTATCTCCGTGAATATTAAAGTTAGGAAAATTTTTTTGCCACTTAGTATTCATGGCAATAGAAGTGAGTTTTTTTATGTGAAATCGACAACTACGAAATTATTTAAATATATAGATCCCTTAAGAATTAAAAATGTGATGATGACCATGGAACAGAATCAATATGTATCCTCCGAAAATTGTTTTATGGAATAAAAATCTACTAACATTGCACTTATCCACCATAATCATTACGTAACAATGGGAAGATATCGTCTAATGGAAGATATCCTCTAATTTCAGAAATGCTTACTCAAAAAATTTTTTCCCCGTATTTAATACAAAATCACAAAGATCAGCATTCTTTTTAGCAAATACCCTTCAATTTCATGTCGTAATATATGTACTGTACTATATTTTGACTCTGTTAACAATGCTGTTAACATAGGATAGTTTTATCCTTTGCTTCATTTCCTTCTGATGCTTTCATTAGTAACCCTTTGGCCTTATATGTTCGTGAATCTGAATTTCAAACTTCCCGTTCTCAGTTACATGGAAAATATATATAAGTTTTTGGTGTACACCAACTTTGCAAGCATAATTTACTGTTCAAGCGGTAATTTACTGTTCACTGTGTTGCATATATTTAGGAGTTAACCAAATTTTGGAATTTGTTGCCTGGCCTCTGTTTAAATTGTTACTAAAGTGTATATGTTATCATTCATGTGCATAGAGAGAGAGAAAGCGAAATATTTCCTAAGCACATGAAAAATTTTTGTGAAAGAGTTGGAGGACATGAATTTATCCATCTATCCTTGGCCATATCCTTGTTTGCTGGCTAACGAATGATAAATGTGCTTAAAATAGGGTTGAATTTAAGTCAAAGGTTGTGTTTAATTGACTTGTAAGAGCATAATTAAAATAGGAACAAATTTCTGATTCAACAAAAAAAGTTCAACATTTCGAGAAAGTTGTAATTTAAAGATAAATATGAAATGAAAGGACGAACTAAAAGGAAATTTGCTTAAGGATTACCGTATAATTTTACTGTACGGTAAAGAGATTCACAACTCGTTCACAACCAGGATCTTCTCTTACAAATTTATATAAATTGGAATGGATTGTTCTAGAATCTGTCAAATATTATTTAATGAATAATTGGTAAAACTGCTGGAATAATTCAGCAAAATTAGAATTTTTTAGAAGAAGTTCAGTCCTTTTAGGGATAAATATTTTTCGCAACTGGATAGATTTGATCAACTTGCCCATGAATTTGAAGCCTATTTATGATAAAATTAGGGGGTGCTATTCCTTTGTGCTTTTAAGTGAAACGCAGATCGATGGGTTGTCCTAAGGGCAGACATGCGTAGATCGACACTGATTTTATCAATGCTCAGGAAGGAATACACATTTTGTCAAAAAAACAAAAAAAATAAGACAAAAAAAAAATTTTAAATTTTTGCCTTTAAGAATATTAAGAATAATGTTAAGGAATATTAACCCATTCATCAGTCATTTTTCAAACTCATTTTCCGTAAAAGATGTCGGTTTTTGGCGAAAGTTCCCATTGATGCCTTTTACCTACTGAATGCGAATTAACAATTTTAGTTTTGAAAGGAAAAAAGTTAGCCATTACCATATGAGATGGTGTTCCATAATATTTTTTTAGCTTTTGGCCATAAATTTGCTCAAAATGAAAGCTCAGCGAGATGTCGAATTATTTTGGTTCAAAATTTGTGAGTTTTTTCCAACGAATTTTCTTTCTCAAATGCTTCTTTCGCAATGCTTAGGTAAATTATTTACCACCTAACTTTCTGACAGAAATTCAGAATGCACAAAAATCGCGACAATCTATGATAAATTTAGTTTTTTAGTTTCTGGCTCATTCGGTAGACGCCTTTCCGAAGCTTGTTGACTAATTTATTGTCGAATTTCCACATGAGGAAGGAATTGACTCGTTCTAGCACACATAGACAATAATTCAAAATGATATGAATTGATTTGTGAGACACAGACAAATTAGGGATTATGCCTCTAAATTGTAAGCGATGATTTACAGCCACAATTCCCTTCACTTTATTTATGTTAACACCATTTAAAGACGTTAACAACTGCCCAGAGCGAGGCATAGATTTTATCATCGACTGCTTTTTGATGCATTGAGTTTAATGGTTACTGGTTTGTTTATTTGAATAAAAAGCTTGTTTTGGTTTATATGTACTAATACAATTATTGCTTTATTATTTTTTGTATTTTTATCAAATTTATTATTTCAAGGTTTACAAAGTTTTTTTTTTTTTTGTTTTTTGTACAAATAATTTTATTTTTGTTCTGGGTGTATGACACTTTGTTTATCACTTCTGAAAACTCTTCTGAAACGCACGACTAGACAGTTCCCTTGTACCCACTGACCATTGCTTGTAAGCTCTGATTAGCGAGAAGACGCACAAAAGGAAATAGAAAAAATATAATATGCATAGATATTCATGTGCAAAAGATATATGTGCGAACCTATGCACATATGTATGTAAATATTGGCGACCGTTAACATTCGTCAAGTTGGCAGACGGTACAGCACTGTGCAAAAATCTAGTGCTACTTTCAACACACTGTATTACCTATAAGCTCGTGTTTGTGATAAAGTAGATTCGCGATAAGCCTTTGCAAACATTTTTAGCGGATTGATAAGCGAAATTTGCAATACGAAATTTGAAACAATTGCTTTGTCCGATATGTTTATACTTTGCAAAAATAGCAAAACCCACTTGAGATGAATTAAATGTTCTAAATTTGAGATCGTGCCTAAACTTTGCATCAGTTTAAGGAACTTATTGATAAAAATAATTCTGGAAATTCCTTTAAAAGGGCTTTCAAACTGATGCATTTCTGGTAACTTTTTTTTTACCAGAATAATTTTTTTATTTTATATGATAATAAACACTGCCCTATGAAATTGCCTTTTCTATTTTCAATTTTATTCTTGATTAAAGTAGACATAAATAATTCACGATTGGTAAAAGTGCCGAACACCGTTTTTAATTATTTTTATTCTATAATAGTTAATGAATTTATTCAAAAACCGAATTCACAATTCAAAGCAATTTCATTAATTAAATAAATAATATTACACATCGTTGGAATTTGGAATTTGATTATAAATATGCAATATCATCGAATAAAAAAACTTTTTTGAATGATATCATGAACATGATATTTATTCAAAGTATGAGCAATACTAATTACATAAATTCCGTACAAATTAATTACTCGGTTGAGTATGAGTTATATTAATATAACTGGCAATGAAATAGTTAAAAAAAAGTTCCAGTGATGTTAAAAATTAAACAAACTTAGCAGTCTTTTAGTTTTAATTCAATTTAGTGCACAAATGCCAAATGACAGGCTACGCATTATACCTAATTTCCACCCAAATATTTACATAACTTGTTCAAAATCAAATGTCTTGGGGCCTATAATAACAACCAAGTAGATAATACTGCAACGAAATATTTAAAACAATTTTTTTAATTTTTGCCATGAAGTAAGTGAAGAACCCTCTACCAATAACATTATACGTTTTCCTAACATTGGTTTTCAGCAGAGGCGTAACATTAAGCAGGCTTTAGAGAGCAAACGTCAAATGCTACACATAATTTATAAGCGAATGTATTTTGAACACGTGCTCTGGCCATAAATTGGGAAAATTCAAGTCTGTTTAACGCTTATTTAATAACACAGAATACCCTTTCTTGTTGTAAAAAATTTGCTACAGTATTTCTGTACATTGTTTCTGTTTGAAACTTCTACGAGGGTAAGAAAAAAGCATGAAACCTATTATTTATAAAACGAATGTAAAGACATTAAAATATATTCGAAATTCTGAAATGGAAAAGTCTACGAAAAAAGCGGCAAAAAATATTTAAAAAATTGTAAATAATTGAGCATTACCAACACATCACGTACAAATAATGATTTTTAATTGTTAAATTATGGGTGACTTTGTGTTTTTTCTGCAACGAGGTTGTCGTGGTGAGGACTAATAAGAATTTGTAGCTCAGAAGATTAGCAATGATAAAATAAATCTTATTATGTGATTTTAGTGAATTACGATATATATATTTCATTAATCACAGATAACATTTTCACAAGTTTTTAATTAGTAACATTCATTAACAGTAATGTCCGCTACAGCCCAACATAAACGATCTGAGAACAGAATTTGATACTACTTAACCTCGATTCCGTTATTTTAAATTGGCTTATGTTTACGTAATATCATCTTGCATTGTCAGATTAAAGTTCTATAACTGGTGGGCTTTAACCTTCAGTAATGTTTCCCTTACTACTATATACGGCCTACCATAGGATGATCGTGTAACGAGTTTGTTACTTTATTTGTAACAACAATAAATACTCCTCCTGGACCTCATTATGTATAGATCTGTGGTTATAATGAAAAAAAAACGACTTAGTAGTGGAGTCTAGTCGTTACTTTGTTCATTACTATTACTGTCTTTTTTAAATGCATACTTTTGTCTAACCCCCATTACAAAATTCCATATAGTATATTAGTTATTGGAGTTATTATTTCACAAACCACTAATTTTAGGAAAATTATCCAAAATCTCCAAATATAGGCTAAAGTTAAAATTGTAGAGAATTTTCTTTTGGTTAAAAGGAAATTACGATATAAGTTGATAGATTCAAGAGAAAACTGTTCCAACTGATACAGTCTCTTTAAGAGCCGTGAGAACGGTGTTTGGTTGGTAGATGGTTATTGAAAGATGTTTTTATGCAAATTAATTAAGTCATTATCTTTCGAATATAAAAATGGATTTTATGATACGCCCACTTATACGACAAGAGTTCCGATTATCGACTGTGAAATAATGGACTACAGGTGCCAGAAGTAGCTGGAATCGATCCGGTGTGAACAAATTTGCCAATAAAAAGATTATTTTGCGAAAACCGTGGATTTCCATTATCCGCCCACAACTTTTTATTTTATTCTTTCATAATTAGCAACAATACATGGCGCCAACTGACGAACATAAAGGAGTGCGATAGTAATTCATCCACTTCTCTAACGTTTCAATTGTGGGCGCGGTCATTGAAAAATAATATTTGAAACCAATTTTTACCAAAAAAAACGGACTATATTCGCAAACTTAGAGAGAAGAGGTTGTTTTTGATATGTTAATTTTTCTGGCGATAAATAGGTATATCGTCAATGACACTACTACAAGCGTGCTTTATTCGAATTTAAGGTAGTTAAAAAGTTATATGTGGCAATCGGTTACCGCTGAATATCATTAAAGGCTGCTATTGTTATATATTAAATCAGTCACAAGGTTGGCATACAAAGTTGAGTTAAAAATAAAAGCATGTTATCTGTTTTCTAAGATGCGCTAGAATAAATTACGTCATTTAAATTATCCTTAACGTCCTTTCATTTTATCTATAAACAGATGGATTTCCGATGCTCCGATGTAGTAAGCTGCTCACAGTACTATAGACTTCAGTCAATAGGCGGCAATGCCGAATTTTCAGCACCCCTGTACACTTTATAGCTGTCCATATTCTTATAATTAGGTCTCGTATGTTAGCTTTGGAAGAGTTATATGAAAATTGCAATATGGGACTATATTTGGAATTCATTCTAAAAAAAGCCCAATTGTAGAGCTTGACTCCTATGGCAACAGCTTATAAAGAAAGATTTTCTGGTAACACACTAAAGATAAATGGTCAACGTACACTAATATTTACTGATTATAACCTATCAGTAAACACTCAAATATTATATTATACTACAGTGGCGGAAGATACATATCACATGACGTTTGCTGACAGATGGGAGCACAGAATACGTACACCTCACGACAGTGTTTGCATTATACTGTCAACATTTGTTATGGTTCTCGTGGTCCGGGCACAGATTCCAACAACAATTTATGTATATTCAGCCTGCTCGTGAGGCTAGGAATTCAACAAATCCTTTGTTTTTGCGGTCCACGATTTCTGACAACCGAGAAATATTTTGCCGTTTTATGATTTTTATTAGTTTAAGTTTTTTTGCTGTGCTGCCTGGTCGGTTACAGGACGGCATTTATATTTACAGGGAACGTGTCTTTTATGAAACCATGTTTACGGCATAAAGTGTTGTCTTTTATTGCATTTATGTGACTTCTGCAAGGAAGAACAAAAAATATGGTTAAATAAATAAAACAAAGATGTTGATGATGATACAGTTATGATTTGGTCATACTGTTGATATAATCAGTGAAAGAAAAGTAACACATTTTTTCAAGTGTAATTTTGTGCCAAAAAAGATGTAATATATAAAAAGCCGAATTGAAAGGATTCTTTTGAGAGATTTATGGTCAAGCATATGATTGTTATTGAGGTCACAACAAAGAAGCAAAGAAGAAACTACCCACATTATTTACTTGGTTACTTCAAACATACAGTCAACGTGATTTAACCATTTAAGTTGTTTAAGTGATGTTTATTTGTGATACACTAAAATTGAACGTATGAGTGATATTTATCTTCCTTATGACGAAAAGTAGACGTATGAGAAATATTTATTCGGCTGGCTACGAATGCAGGTGCTGACTATGAATAAGGCATGAGTGGCATTTATTAGTGCGCAAGTAGCAACAAAAATGTGATTTATTGATGATCATGTAAGAAAATGAATCGAATTCATTACAAAATATTTATAAGCTCAGTATTAGTATCATTATTTCTTTTTTTTTTTTTTTTTTTGAGTAGAGAAGGTTATTCAAAATAACTTCCCTGCAATTTCTTTTAAAAATTATTGACATATTTGTCCTCTATATTGGGGCAGAGTTTGAGTTCTATTTGTCACATTGTTTAATTACAGTTCTCGATTTTGGCAGTTCACCTCAAGCGTGTTTTACGATCTTTACAGTGGATGAATAAAGTTATTGAATAAAAAAATTGTTTCAAATTTTGTGTTGCAAGTGCAGTCGCCAAATTGCTGAAAATGTTTTGCAATGATTAGAGTGAATACGTTTTATCAAAAACACCTGGATATATTTGGTGCAGTGCATTAAAAGTTATCGAATAAAAAAATTGTTTCAAATTTCGTACTGCAAGTGGAATGGCTAAAAAAGTTTTAGAATAATTAGGGCGAATACGTTTTATCAAAGATACCTGCGTTTATGTGGTGCAGTACATTCAAAAACGGTCGATATTTGGTAGAAGACTTGCTCGCTCTGGTCGGCTATCAAAGTCTTCAACAAAAGTAACAATAACAATAAAGTGAAGGAAATACTGGTTAAGAATCATCATTTAAGTTTGAGAAAGATAGCCGTTGAACTTTATGTGTCTCGCGAGTCAATTTGTACGATTTTGCATTAGTGTTTGGATATGAAACGCTTTGCGGCTCGTTCAGTAGCAAAAGACCTGAATTTTTTTCCAAACTCAGCAGCGTAAAGAACGTTGGAATTAGGCCAGGATGAGTCAATTCCAGTCTCACGCCCCTAGATCATTATAATTTATAATAAGAAACAAGTTTACTAATTTGGCATGTACACCAGCCAACAATGTTCGGAATCATGATTCCCAATAGGGTCGAAACCGAAGGTACAATGCCAAAATCGATCAAAAGTTAAGATAATGTTATTTTTTTGATTATCGCAGTGCCGCGAATTTGAAATCCTTTCCAGAAGATCAGATTTGTGGGAAGAAGGCTTATGAATTTAGCACCACGATAACGCATCTTTTGTACGGTTTTGCATTATTGTCGTGATATGAAACGCTCTGCCGCTCGTTTATGAGCGAAATACCTGAATTTTCTCCAAAACTCAATAGCGTAAAGAACAATAAAGGTAGGCTAGGATGAGTCAATTCCGTTCTCACGTCCTTAACGAGCACTATAATTTATAATGAGAAACGAGTTTATTAATTTGGCATGTACACTAGCCAACAATCTTCGGAATCATGCTTCCTAATGGGGCCGAAACCGAAGGTACAATGCCAAAATCGATCAAAAGTTAAGGTAACGTTGACTATTTCTTTATTTATCACAGTGGCGTGCATACGAAATGCTTGCCAGAAGGTTTGGCGTTGAATAAAAACATCCATGTACTAGGCGGCGTGTAAAGGTTATATTTGCGGAAAGAAACCTCATGATAAACCTCATATAACGACTACCGCATTCATTTAATATGGGCGCCACTCTCTTTTCAACGCTCCAATTATTACCCCACACATTTATTTTCACTCAGTCGATAAAAGACATAAAAGTTAGTTATTTGTGAAAATGAAACCTCTTTTGGAAAATTTGCTTAGAAAAATGATTTGGTGATTGGATTATTCATTGTTATAAGTTTGTCATTTCGAAAGGGGTTTAGTATGGAGACATTACAATAATAAATGCCACTGGACTTCATCGATCGACGTATGAGCAATGTTATCAGTACTTAATAACATTAATCACTCATTATTCTATTCAACCCAAACAACGTTGCAAGCGTATTTTTCATTTATTAGATTCGTCCTGTTTATTACTTTAAGTAATACTATTAATTATTTTGTTACTTGTAATAGCGTCATCTATTACAGATTGCTTCATTTCATTGTAATGGCATTATGGACATTTTTATTGCCATGAAAAGAATCCTATGGTCATCGTCAATTTAAGCCAACACTTACAATCGTTTATTACATATTTTACTGCTGATTGTAATTGTGAAATTGCTTACTTAATTCAACATTTATCATGGCCTGTTACAGTCATGGAATAACAAAACAATTGTGTTGAGTCAAAATTTTTTTCTATATATTTAACGATTTGATGAATAACTTGTCTTAAGCATTACCATTACTAATACCTAAAATTATTTTAATGACCAAAAAATCATTAATATTATTTTCAATATTACAGAGCGCTTTAGAAGGGCAATGTTTTTAAATTGTTATGAATTAAATACAAATCATTTGAATAATACATTTTGTGTTCGGTAGATATTTTTTTTTTTTGATTAGAGTGTTTTTTTTATGAGAAGTTTGAGTTCATGAGTCTGTATATTTAGTTCACAAAAGTTCATATGATTAACGATCTCGGAGACGAGTTCACATGTTCTTTTCTCAGTGTTACATTGCGGCTGAACATTTTCTTCAATAAACGAATTATTTTACCAGCAGTGTGGAATGTTGAACTATATATAGAACTATCCAAATACCTTCCTCTGGAAAGAATAGCATTGGTTTAATTTCCGTGTTTTCTATTGGTTCAAACATGCCGTTAGATAAATTGAAAATGCGTCTGAGTCCTGAGTTTACAATTGATTCCTCTCTCTACATGCAATTTTTGAGAAACAAAGTCATGAGTTTTATCGGCATATTTAAAGAATTTTACAATAAAATAGAGCACGAATCTGGCCATGGCTGTTAGTGCGCGATGCGATGAAGGCGGAGAGGAAAATTCCGAGATACGAGTGTGGTCCAGGTTGGCGAAAAGTTATATAATTATTAGATTTGGACAGATCATTCAGCTTGGGAAATTACGTGTTTAGGGAAATGCGTTTAGCTGCAAGAAAAAAGATTTTCTTTTACGTATAATTTCTTGCATCAAAAGAAAAACCACAGGCAAGTTGTGGATTCTAAAAAAAGAGTTTTAAATAAAAAGACCAAATAAATTATTTACAAACCGATATGGTTTATTTTGAGAGTAGAGAAGTGGAAAATCTAGCCCGAGATCAAGTAATTTTTTTTTTGAAATTTATTAAAAAAACTTGACTTTGAGCTTGAATTTGTTATGGAGAAAATAAAGTAATTTGAAAAAGGTTGAGCAAAACTATCAATAATTACTAAGTATTAATTATGAAAAAATATTTTATGCCGAGTCAAGAGATCATAAAGGAACAGCATTTTTTACTTACCACTGTATTTTCCAAAGTTTTTACATTATCAGTTTAGGTTTCATTCAAATGAACGATATATTTCAGATTGTCTTACAGATTCCAAAAAATAAATGCCTAGAGATGACGTTCAAACAATTGGATTTTTATTAATGATCAACACATGAGCAAAATATATTATATTATCGAGGATATCCGATGAAATTTATATTTTTGGATGCTTCAAAGTGGGGTTATATGAGGTTAGCATAAGCCTGGATCATGCATATAATCGTGATTTCGAACTCTCTGACAAGATCACACTTATTCAATTGTGAATCCGTTTTTGCCCTGTAGCAGCTTGGAATACTCATTGAGCCATTTGAGTCTAAAGGAATAACTTGTAAAAAATTGGTTCAAGAATATTCCAATCATTGATATGATGTAAACCGTTATTTGACCTAAAAATTATATGTTTAAGCAACGGTTGCTTAATGCATAAATTATTGAAGTTTATTATCTATATAAAGAATTATGAGGTTTATAATAATTAAAGTTATGCACTTGCAGTTATATAAAATATCGTTTTACGCATGAAATCAGTAGCGCATGGATGAAATTAACAATTAAATTTAATAAAGCTGGTACTTTTGTCATCACATTCTCACTATCGTTTCAGACCAGCTAAATTTGCTTTTCGTTTAAATGCCTTCAGGTGCCCATTCTTTTACTCCCCTGTTACAGTATTTTGTACGTTTATGCTGCCTGTTTTACACACATTTTCTGCTTTCTACTGTTGTTTGTTTACAGCTTTTATTATTTTAATATTTCGTTTCGTTAACTGTTTTGTTTTAATAATAAAAACTTCCATAATAAAATAGCCCAAAGGATAATGTCCATTACACCCAGTGAAGTGGTGAAAAGTTTCACGTTGATTCTCATTGGTAGCAAATGGAATTCTATTAAGTGCGAATTATCAAAGTTACTTTATGTCCACTAAAAAGAAATTTGGGAAAAGATATTTGCAAATATTCTGAACAAACTAAAGTTAATCTGACTTTGAAGCAATTTAATTCAAGGCAGAGAAAGTTGCGAAGCAAAGGCCTAAACTGGAAAATTTCGGAATTTCCCAAAATGTGTTTAGTGTTCCTAACTTTTTGGTCATCCAAATTATTGCTGCTTTTGAGTTTTGGTTCAGTTAGAGCAATCGCTTTGGTTGTGTAGAAGGTATACGAATAATCTTATAATCTCATAATCTTGGTTATCGATGGTGGGTTCAAGGAGTTGGAACACAGTTGTGATTCTGAATATTGCCGTAACAAGATCTGTGTGCTAGCAATAATTCTCCGTAATTTCCAGATAGACAATATCCCGAAATCATCTGCGAAATTGTCTAAAAAAATTTGTATATTTAAAGTATACCAAAGTATTATTAGTTTTATTACCGTTTATTATATCTAACCCTCTAAACTAGTTGAGCAAATGTGTCATCTTTAAATCCGTCTTTATTTTGTTATTTTAAAATGAAGACTGATTTAAAGAAAATATTTCAAATTTATGTTGATTTCTGGTTGAAATGCATCATTACTTTTATATTCCATGTTTCCAAATTACTGTTGCTTATACGTCTATGAATTTCAGAGATTCATAAATAGATATTACTTATATGTCAGCCAAATAGGTTTATAATATTAATCATACGCTTATAAAAATGTGGTCATACAATCAATCTTTCGAAGTCTATCACGAAGAGGATATTAAATAATAATAAGCTAAATTTTGAGGAAGATATAGCTCAGAGAGAATATTTTGTGAATATGGAATTTTTTCTTAGTTCCTCAGACTATATTTTGTTCTGTTTTTTTTATTTTTTGTGAAAATACATCTTAACGCTTAATCAACATAAAAAGAAACGTAATAGGGTTGTATGTACATAAACGCTCAATGGTCATATAAGATACGGGTGCTAATAATAAGTCTCATAAATAGATTTATCTTACCTCATTATAGCATCTTTATTACGTCTTTTAAACATTAAAAAAAAAATTCATGTTAAACATATTATGATTTAACTCTTTTTTCTTGTGATTTGTGAGTTCTTTTTACAAGACTGTGATAAAAACCCAACTTTTTCATTTAATGCTGTATGACGTTTCTTTCTAGCGTAAACTAACGTGGGAATAGTCGTTAGTGTTAGTTTGCCATACCATTTAAATGTCGAAAGATGTTTTCAAATAAACAAGAAAACTGCAATTTTCAATTTAAATGTCGAAAGATGTTTTCAAATAAACAAGAAAACTGCAATTTTCTTCTGTATTAAATATTGTTAGGGATTATTTAGAGTCCATTTGACAGAAAAGAGCGAACGAGTACTTTCCACTGCGCTTCAAAAGCTTAAGAGCTGAAGGAAAAAAGTGACGAAACGTAAGTAAAAGAAATGTACACAATAAATGCAGCTGTCGTGAACACAGTTAAGTTCCATTTGGGCGTGGGATGTGCTGCTGACCAAAGCTGGAGAAAACCAAAAGATTATTCAAGACTAGGTGACAAATGGAGGGTATCTTGAAGCGGAGATTTTAAAGACATCTTAAGGAGGAAAAATAATAGATTACGTCACAATAATGAAGTCATATTATGATTTTTAAAAGTTGTTATAACAAATCAGGGGTTCCAATCTTTAACGACAAAGGTGAAAATTTTTGCACCGGAAATTCATATCTTAAATATTGTGTGCATTGTATTAAGCAGCTTAACCTTTTTTATATACTTGTGGGTAATATTAGATATTAATCGAAACCATGGACATATTCGTATGAGTATTGTATATTTATTAGGCATTGAAACCAAGAAATGCTTTCTCTTAAGACGATGTATCGTAGATAACATATTTGTTATTTGAACAATGAACGAAGTTTACGCTTAAAGTTTGTATAAAAATTTCAGCCGCAATTTTTTCCATTGTCTAAATCATTCAAACTTTATAACACTGTTAATTTCAACTCAGCAATGGCCCACGTGTATGTCTGTGAAAAGTTCAAATGACTGATATTCATAGCAATAATAAACTTTCTGTACATAAAATTAACTGCGAAAAGTCACTGCTGTGGTCTATAACTCGGTCCCGAAAACAACCTTAACCACCATTCAATAGCAATGCCTTTACTGGTGCAAAAATTTGCTGCCTGTCTGTCTCTCTGCTCGTTTGTACGTAATTTATCAATGGCATTCTTTTACGTTTACCTTTGTACATGCTACCCCCACTGTTAAATCATTATCAGCACCTGTGACTTCACAGTAATAATCTTTGCTGCACATTTTATGAATTTATTATATGTTCTTGCAACCGTAACAAAACAATCATATGTATAGCTGAATATCCAAACTGCAAAAAGAAAGGACATGGGCATCATGAAAAAATATGAAAAATATTTGAAAATCATAAACTATCTGAGCAATAAAGGCAACCCATAAACTATTGAGCAAGAAAAATATATTTTTAATAAACTTTCTTGTGGAACTAAACCTTAGAAAGAAAAAAAATGGATAAAGAAGTATATAGAGCAGGAAAACGTCCACACAATAAATGTTAAAATTTGTTTTTATACAATAGGATTATATGGAATGCGTAATTGTTCGATAACGTAAACGGTGAACGCTTTGGTATGTCACACTATATTAATTGTACGTCTACTGTTTCTGAAGCTATTAACATGACCAATACGAGGTTTAAATTATCCAATTATTTATGATATATTATTCACAAGCCTTTTCGGAAATAGTATTACCTGTGAATCATTTGTACCGTATGAAGGCGAATGGCCTCTTAGAGTTAGTTTTGCTGTATAATTTTGTAATTTGAAATACTTATAGCGCAAGCGCAATATATTGGTGATAATAGTGATAATTTGGTTTTAGAAAGGCAAGAAATATGTTTGTAATGTGTAGGCGTAGGACTGTGATTATCAGCGAGAAAGAGATTTTTTTAGCTACCCCAAAAGTGTGAAATACTTGTTTCTTGATACCAAGTTGCGTATTTTTTGTAAAGTGTATTTTTTATAGGGGTTCTACTTGAATTGGGGCAGCAATTGGAAATGTTGCTCACAATTGGTTCCTCAACGTATGCCAAAAATCTTCGTTCTGAATTAATTATCATTTAATGTGCATTGTAAAATACTGTTTATACACCGGCTTTAGTTGTCTCTTCACATAATGGTATTTAACTGATTGTTTCGTAAGATAGAAATAAGTAATTCATTGTATGTACGAATATGTAGAGAAAGCCTGAGTCTGAAGATATGAGAACCTGAACCTCAAATCCGTGAAAGAAATTGTGATCCAAATATCAATAATTAAATCAGACCAGCAGCTACAAAGTGACCTTAACATACCCGAAATTACCCTGGTAAGTATTAGGTGCACAAATGTAAGTGATAGTCGGTTCTGTCATAACCTAAGCCCTGTTTAGGGATATGGTAAACATATGATATGATAAGACCGATATCGAGATGGGAAAAAATAGTAGTTAGTCATGGTTAGCCATAATTTCAATTAATTATTTGTAAACATGTTTTCATAATAAAGCTTCATTTTTATAAAAAAAAGATAGCGAGAACTTAGTTGCGCACCTAATAACTGAAATCATGAGAATTCGAACCCGAGGCTATGATGCCTGAATCTAAAATTTGTGAGAGATTTGAGCCAAATTGGCGTTACTGCTTGATACAAGTATCTTATTCAGACCAAAACCTACAACGCGGTCCTACCAAAGCCTGTTATGAATCAGAAACCCGTGGGATATTTGAGCCAAATCGACGTCATTGCCTGATAACTTTACCAGAGGCTACTACCAAATCTGGAGTCAGAATCGGAATTTAAGATATATAAGAGATAAAATATATGAAGGTTTTGGTTAGGTTGAAATTATTAATGCCTCTGTCTATAATTAAATTAGGTTAATAATTACAACGTAGTCCAACCTTACCTGAAATTTAACAATATTCGAGATTTTAATCGATGCAAAGATAATCGTCATGTAACAACCTTACCGTTAGGCATAATTCAGCCGCGTCGCTACGAAGAGAAATAACTTAAGCGCTACACATTACAGTTTATAGTATTTGTTGTTTCAGTAGATGGGTAGGTGGGCTAATTAAAAATAAAGCATTTGTTTTTGTGGCTAATCAGAGAAAATCTACTGCGGCATTGCTTCGTAAAGTTTTTTGGGTTTTTATGATGAATCTGGAGGTGACTGAACAGAGAAAAAATGAAATGTACATGTGATGAAATGTACACTTTGACAATTTGTCAAATATTCATTTCAACAATTCTCAAACAAAGCAATTTTTTGTATATTTTGATCGCATTTCGATAAGTCTTTGCACTTATCGTCCTAATTTAAAAACCTATCTTTACAGATAATTGCATATAAAATATATTAAAAGTACACTCAATTATCTTTCCACTCTTAAAGGGTCCCATTTCCACCTCGAGAGCATAGTTAGTATAACAATTTTACTTGTTCGTTATTTGCAGTTACCACACTCTTTAACTGTAGCATCCAATAAAAACATTTCTACTACATTCAACTTAATTACGATACTTAAGATAGGTATGATGACACATGATCACTATGAGACTTTAACCCATAAATTATCAGTATTGACTTTGATATCTTTAAAACTGTTGATACGAATGCACAACTATATTAATTCTCATTTAACGGCTACCACAGCTTGCTTAACCTAGTTTGGTCTCCAGTGATTTCAAGGCAGAAATTGTAAACTCCGTCTTCATAACCGAAGCATTACGCCGTGTCTTTATACCGTTCTAGCTGTGATGATTAATGATGACATTACATTACTTCCACTTCATTTGTTGCCTATTGGTAAGAATTCGTGTACCGCGGAAATATCATAAAATCTCATAAATTACTTATTGCTTGCCTGTAAAGCGTAATGAGGAAATAAATTAAGTACGATAGTAATGATTACTTATTAAAACTTTCCAACAGTTTCTGTAGGGGGAGTAGAAAACAATCTTAGAAGCAAGTTTGTCGTAGTTTTGTAAGAAAACCCATTTATAAATTATGGATTGGAACATAGATTAATAAGATTAATGGGATTGTTTAAGATTTGGAAAATATTTGTAGTGATTTCAAATGGAACCAAACTACTGTGTATTGTAGTGTAGTGTGGTGTATTGTAGAGTGTAAATTAAACCAAAAAGACTTTACAGCGAGGTCTGGAGGTAGATAAGCCGGATGGTTACTATGAACGGCATAATGAAAAAGGTATTATCCGTGATTTTAATTTAGCTCACCCTACTATCATGCATGAGAAAAATGATTCTATGTTTCTTTTTAAATTCGTCACTTTAAGTTGTAGCTGTGCATAATTTGACTGGAATTTTGATCAGGTTCTTTAGCGTCAACCATTGAGTTCTTTCTGCTTACTGTAATAGCTTCACATATTTCACGAAATCTGTTATTAGAACTTAATCGTTATAATCCAAGATTTTATTTAGTGTAGCAAGACAGGAAAGTCCATCATCTAATACAATTGGTTCTTTGTTCGGCGAGGGATAACTTCAAAATTACATTGAATTTTAATCTGACATTATGATCTATTCACAATCAATATGTTCTTCCTTACTTCTAGTTTAACTGCCGCTACCTTCCACCGAAAGCAGAATAGAGTGTAATAAAATGATGGAATTGTCACGCATTCACACAATGTCCTAAAGGTTCTTTATTCATTGAACCAAATAATATGATTTTGTGTTCGCTTATCACTAGACGAATTTTACTGACACTCTCAATACTTGATAAGGCTGCAGTAATAGCTCGCAACTCGTTCAGTAAGCTTATATCATCTGCGCATGCAAGTAACATAACACCTGTTTTGAAGACGCTACCTGCCACGCATAACACATGTTTAATTGCTTGGTACATAACGGCCTATAATACACATATTTTGAACCATTATCTTTGATGCAGATTATCGGTTCATGGGTGGATTCAAATCGTGAGGGAAGATGTCATGAGTTTGTTATCTACTACAAGTTCTCATCCATACTCTAGATTTTCTGTATGGCAGCTATAGTAAATATCACAGTTATTATTGTGAAGAGTGCAGTATACTTCCATACATTATATCTCCTGAATAGCATTCCCGATATTGCAGATGCATATCCTCCTCCTTATTTGGTATATTACCCTCATTTTATAGGTTCTATTTTGTTTCCTTGCTCATATGACTTCATAACCATTTTTGCTAAGTTTATGGCTTTATTAAGCTTCGGCTATCGATCTAAAGTTTTTAGCTGACATAGTAACCCATAGCATCTCTCCTCACTTTAGCTACTACCAGACGAATGTGCTCAGTTATTGCCAGGCAATACTTGCTCGAAGATCAAATGTGGTAGGAAGGCTGCGAAACATTCGAGGTTATTTATCAACAAATAATAGTCACAGTCCATGGATTAGAATTTCCACCCAAATGTCGGCTTCAGTTAATGAGGAAACAATTATAAACATCTATTTCAAAATACGTTAATTAATTTACACTACATCAAAGATACTACGATACCAAAATCTTATTGCTCTCTAAGTGCCAATGCCAGGATCCTTCCATCTTAAAACCAAAATAATAAATCTCAATTTAGAACTCGAAAAGTTATAATTAACTAATTGAAAACTTGTAAATTGAGCGACGTCGCAGAAGTTTAACTTAATCAAATATGAAATGCGCCCGATGGAAGCGCCTTGGTGTGATTTCCCAACGGAGCAATATAATTCCAATTTGTCTAGACAATCAAAGTTTGAAAAAGTTTGTATATGGTGCCGCATTTCACTTGCTCTCATTGAAGATGTTTATATTTATGTTACATAATCGAAAAATTATGAATTGTTTCTATTATGCTTCAATATTGTGAAAGCGTACTTGTGAAAGCATATAAAACGCAACTTACTCTAAACTTTGAGTATCACCAGTACTTCAATGATAAACTCCTCGCCTCAATTTTGTAACTATTTAAATTTGCAGTTTTTTATATTTACTACCAAAAGTTTAATATTATTCTGCTAACTTCAATTTCTTTACTATTTTCCTAAAGCTCTTATGTTTGTATCTATCTGAGGCTGAAACTCAAAATCTATTGCTTTGTTATAGGCTGAATCTATTGCTTAATAGTAGACTTTCAAAATGTGCATATTTCGCTACTAAATATTGCTGTCTACTTATACTCATCATTGCCCTAAAATTGAAGTAAATTATCGTTATTATATACCCAAAAATCTCCAAAATTTTCTGTTTGCCTACTTAGTGCTGAAATATTATACTAAACACCATTTTGTAGAAATATGTTGCATAATTTTAGGTCCTGCAATAAATTCTGTGCATTCGTTCAATGGTTTTCATATATTTTAGGCAATATTTCGCTAAAATAAAAATGCAAATTATGCAGTAACAATTTGTAAATTATGCTAAATATTTTAATTAGCTTAGTATCTGCAGATGCCGGCATAAATTTATTGTATAATGTAATTACTTGGACAACACAGTGAATTTATTATCAATGGAAATATGAAAAATATGGTGAAGCAAAATTGTGTTTTATTACCAATATATTACACCGATAACAGGATATTTGCTATTAAAGTTATACAAAGGCTCGAATTTCCGATAAATAAAATAACAGTAATGCATTTAATCTGCAATAAAATTACTTTCATAATTAAGATATAAAGGAAAATAGTAAAGGATACTTAAAAAATTTGTTTCCGAAATTGACAGAATTTTGGCCTAAAGGTTTTATATGGCAGCTATTAGCTAAGCTAAATGTCGGGGCAAGCTAAATGTCTCCAACCCAAAATAATTTAATTTTGCCTAGAAGAATGCGATATTTTCTTGGCGATATTTGAATCCATTATCTTACGCGGATAATAGAAGGTTCATGACATGAAGATGTCATCTGGTTGCTCTTAGCTATTCTCAATTATATTATTATAATTATTATTACTATTATAATTTATTAGTGTATTTACATAGCGTATTAGTGTAATGTGAAAACGATATCAAATTATTGCTCTCTTCAAGAAATTTCAGAATTTGTCTCAACAGGTTGCAGAAAATTCCTGATGTTGAATGCAACACGATATCGTTTTGGTGTAAGCCATTGCTATTTGCCATATTGCGCATACAGAATATTTAAAGACATATCTTAGAGCACATTTTGCATTTGGGCGCCCCTAAATCATTTCGTCGATGGTGCAGATATAGGGCACTCCCTTACCAATGGTGCCTACGAGAACAGCAAGGTGAAACTTGTAAATCATCTGATCCGCACTTTTACTGTGCTTCCTCGGGGCTTGGAAGATTTATTCATATAAATATCTCTTGCGTTCAAATGATGCGTTTTACCTCATTAACTTTGGGCATTTACTTCACATTTGTTGCCGTTTGGATTAATTCGAACTTAATTTCAACATTTTTCTCTGAAATAAGTAGCACGTCAATATCTATTACAAGAAGCTGATTATGCATGGGAAATCTTGCGTTTATTTAAATAAAAATAAATATGAAACTAGGCCAATTTCTTATTATCAATTTTTTCATATGCTTTGTCATAACTGTTCCTATTTACAACTTTTTGAAAGTTATAAATTTTTTCTTGAAATACCGGCGATACAATATTTACAATTACTATTGCACAATTCTTAAAAATTGTATATTCTTTCATTAATTATAAAATTAATAATCGCTCACTTAATGTCTATTATAACCAAAGAAAACCAATGTTATGGTAAGACTCTCCACATTGCCCTTACGATGCCTTTTCTGCACATCTTCATGCACATCTTTCTCAACCTTCTCTTATAGACTACCTATCTACACCTCAATCTCCGCTTTATTGAATTGCTTCAAATTGCTTTATATGATTATCCCTGAAAAGAGGGCCATCAATTTAGGAGATTTAAATGCATCTACGTTGCTCAGGCCACAATCGGGTTTATGGGAAGATGAACCGCATTATTACGTGCTTTTCGCTCCAATCTAATCTATGTAATTTTATAACCACATACCACATGTGTATCCTTGTGGTATGGTGGCTCTAACAGGAATGTGCGCTCCACAACATTAAATAAAATTAGCTTAGAAAGGATATTTAAAATGAGCACGTTATGGAGCGATAGAAGTGAGTGGATGCCGGCATATGGTTGATGAAGATATGTTATGAACAATCTGAGAAAAGCAAAGTACATATAGGGAAACATAAATTGTGGTCTGAGTTATTAAATAAGCATACACGTATTTTTGAACCGATTATTCTATGTGGCAATCAAAGCTCTTCTTGCAAGGTATTTAAAAGAAAATGAAAATGAAAGCGGTATTAACGTTACAGAAAGTTTTTGTTTCGTAGATACGACCTATTTTCTAATGATTGGCATCAAGTTGATCCAAGTCCTGCATTTTTACCAAAGGCAGCGAAGGAAATTATCTGCTAGTACAAATGTACAGCAAGCCGTTAGGCGCAAGCATATAATTTCATCGAACAGAACGCATTCGCATTTTCGTGCCCACGGATACATTACGGCATGGTTTACCTGATGTAACCCTATTCGTTTTGCCCTTTAAATCCCTTTTTTGAAGTTTGATTTCTTACTTCAAATCCTACATATTTAGGTTTTCAATCCTCTCTTACGTGTTGTTATACCGCAAATACTCAAAAACTCTACAAATTATACGGGTAACAAAACCCTTCACTCATTTCATTTTTGTTCCGGCAGTGATTGTCAAGCTGCATCTGTGTTCAAAGCCGCATTAAACGTTAGTGGATTAACAACAAGCTAGCTGAAAATTTTGTGTTGCATGTCTTCTAATGTAAAGTAAGAACATACAACACTGGCAGCTTCTGCCAGAAAATAAAATATCATAGTCGGTAGGAGCTTTAGTTGATACAAAATTTGTTAAACTGTGTGTTGCAATGTTGCCATGAACTGGTTTTCTAATACAAAGTTCCCGCGCGTGACACGGAACATGAAAATTCCAGCAGAAATTTTCTGTCTGAAGAGTATGAGTTTTCTGAACTGACAACTAATCAATTTTGTTATTGTAGAGTCATGGAACATGCCAGCGATTTTATGAAGATATACTAGATGATCTATTAGCTAAAAGACATGTAACTAATGCGCACACCATTTAGCGGATGGAGTATTAGCACAATGTGTGATCAGTGTTATTACTAAAAGCGCGTTGTTAACATTATAATAGGGCTTTTTGTAATTTAATTTTATATTAATCATACGCTACGCGAATCGATAATTTATTTATTAATAGTACGTCATATAACTAACGGAATTACTAATACGTCATATTTCTTTTCTTCACTTTCTATATAAAAAAATTCTTTCGAAATATCTCAGTCAATAATGAGAAAATTTTAATTTTAACTGTAAGACAGAAACCAAATAGAGCTGCTGTAGTCAAGTTCTTCTTATTAATACCACTATAGTTTGATGTTTCTTGAAATCTATTTAGGTTCAACTGCATAAATTATGAAAGAGAGACAAAATGCAAATTCTATAGAATTTTTGTATTGTAGCTTGAAGTAAATGCTTCGTTTAGGGGCTATTGCAGTTCATAATCAACTACCTCGCTTTTGCTTATTATTGCTGCAAGGATTTATGCTGCTTTTCTGAGTGCTTCCATTCTTTCAAATTTATTTAATTTTTCAATTCTCTGTTTAGCAATTCAGTGTTATCTTACCTCAGCAGAGGTATTCGTTATAATAAAGAATTGTACGTTTGTACCTAATACTGTAGAGATAACCAGCTGAAAGAAACACAAGACATCATTTCACTGTAAGAGGGTGGTATTGAGAAGGGTGATGGATTTAAGGTCAATGCAATTCAAGTTAGCAAAGATGAAAATGAAAAAAGACCTACATTTACTATGAATTTATGAAGAGTAGGAATCGGATATTATAAAGCATCTTTACGGTACGAAAGTTTGAGCACTTTAAATAAATTAAAACATTAACATTAATATCGGGAAACAATATTTCCTTTTTAAATTATGAATAATGAAAAATTATTTTTTGCCCAATTAATGTTATGACAATCTCTTAAAAACAAAAACCACAAGAATTTGTGTTCATTATGGAAAAATAAAACAAACAATATCTACCCATTTCCTTCTTTCCTTCATTCAGTTTTGAACGTTTTTTTTTTTTTTTCATTGCTTTAATGTGATATATTTAGATAGTTTTATGTGAAATTTATAAAATGTTAGTATTTGGATTGCCCTGTTAAAAACGAAAATCTCTTCATTGGGAGAAATAATCAAATTATAGTTCTAGTGTTCTATGGTGGCACACAAATTTCTTTCTGAACATATTAAGCGCTAGAGATATTCGCTTATTTTGGACAATGCTTTCCAATTAACCGGTTTATCGCCTTTAGAACCATTTACGTTAAAAAGAAAATTTAAAGTTTTTTGATTTTTTTTTCTTCAATAAGTTTGACAATCCCGTGCTCAGAGCTGCTCCATGATTCGAGACAACAAAAAGTTGAGCGTGAGCAGTGGAATTGCAATTTTATAATGGAAAACATTTTGCATGAGTAATTTATTATTACATTTTATTTCCAGAATAACAGCAGATATTTGAGTGAGTTCTATATATTACCGGCTTAATGCTTCTGGACTATTGTTTTATGATTTATGTGGCTTCTCGACTTTTTCGAATTGGTTGATTAGTAGTATAATACTTTTAACAGTGTACTCATTACGATTACAGTGCGTTTTGCATTTTGTGGTTATCTTCCTCACCCGCGCCGGTCTGTCAGCGACTCTTATTTGAGTATTGAGCACCTTACCGTGAAGTTATTCACGAAAGGAAACCAGATTTATGAACAGATACACTTTGGCCTTTGCACTACGGTAATGCGCCATTTAATACTAATTTCACTCTTCGTTATTTGTCAACAAAAATTCAATTGCTATTGCTCTACAACCATCATATTGACCCGATTTAGTACTTCTCCTGACTTCTGGCAATTTCGTCAAAACACCGCTCCTAGCATACAATTTTGAATCGATTGCAAAGATTCAACGTAAATCGCAACGCACTCTGGAGATCGTGCTGTCGTGACTAATGAAAAAAAAAGAAAATACTGCCATAATTGAATTGTGCCCTACAAGTAATACTGTGTGGGCAATGACATAGATTTGAACAAATTAGTAAAGGTTTTTGGTTCTACATTTTGAACGTAGTAGGGCTATGAAATCCAAAAGTACTTTAGTTTCTATACGTCCAAATTGTCACCCTTCATTTGTTCTTTATAATGAACAATGTTCAAAGTTGTTACACAAAATTCTTGTTACTCATAATCTTTGGAATACATTGAATGTTATTATCTGTATAGAATATACATTAAGTTCGTCTACTTTCAAATTCCATAATGTGGGCCAGGTAATCATTCGTCTTATCTACAACAAAACCTTCATTGGACTGTTTCTGGGAAGGATTTGAAAATCAAAAGAAGGGAAAGAAGATTATCCGTGTGAGTTCAAAGAGGACAGGGTGACTGTTAATTATCTTGTTTTAGTTTCTACGAGGTTTTATAAATACGAATAACAAGAACAAGACTACGTTGCTAAATGGAAATGAAATCTTGAAGACTTTAATAGTACCATAAAGCATAAACATGCATAACAACAACATTTGTAAAATCAGTAAATCGAGTCAATTACTTTTACACAATTGGTAAACCTGAATAAATTTGAAGAATTTTCAAAAATTATAATAAACTGTGATAAAGCCTCATTTATTTTAAAGTATACCGTAGAAAATAAAGTATTTTTAGCCTTAAGATCGGCAATGGAAAAATATTTGAAAGGTACGATTTTTGCCTTAATGCATGTGCTACACGTGTTCCAACAACAGTTCTTATGTCGGCACTTCTTATATTGAAGCAACTAGCCGACCCGGCAAACGTTGCTTTGCCTTCAAATTTTATTTTTATTGGAAATGTTTCAATCTTAAACAAAATTCTGTTTAAATACCGTTAGCAGGAGCAGAAAAAATTGTTTTTTAATTTGTGGTTTGTATAGGAGGTACCATTCCCCATTGTCCAATCCCGCCCATACTTGCAGCAACACTTAAGATATGTACACCAAACCGATGTACCAAATTTTGTTCAAATACCGTAAACAGGAGCAGAAATATTGGATATTTAATTTATGGTTTGTATGGGAGGTACTACGCCCCATTGTCCAATCCCACCCATATTTGCAGTAGCACTTAAGATATGTACACCAAACCTACGCACCAAATTTTGTTCAAATACCGTAAGCAGGAGCAAAAATAATTGACTTTTAATTTTTTGTTCGTATGGGAGGTACCACGCCCCTTTGTCCAATTGGACCGAATTGTAAATCTAAACCATCCCGGGCACCATCGAGACGCATATACAAAAATTTATGCAAAGCGAGCCAGCCGTTTAGGAGGAGTTCACTGACAACGCCCGTACAGTAGAATCTATATATAAAAAAATGAATATCTGTCTGTCTTTATCATGTCACTCGCCTCGATTTCGACCTTCGGACATAGTTAAAAACCTTCTCCTGGCCGACGCGAATAAGCCCTGAAAGTTTCATGAAGATCGGGTACGCCGTGTGAGAGGAGTTCTCTTACAAACTATTTTTGTACAGAGACAGACAGATATTCATTTTTATATACATATATAGATAAAATTGTGTGCGTTATATTAATAAAAAATGTAAAGCCTTCATAGTTATAATGTCTTACTTTTTAAATGTGAACTTAGTACCTGTAGTGATAAAATTATCCACATTGTGGAGTATACCAAGGATTCGAACTTATAAGTTGGAAAATAGTCATTCAACACTTTTAATAAATTACAATAGAAAAATCGATTGACACACAACAACTTTTCAGCGATTAAGAAAATGCCTTCGATATTCTGGTGCAACTGCGGGGCAACTACGTTTAGTATCACTATGACTTTGTGATTTGGCATTGAGCAATGCGTTTTCGACAAGTTGTCGGGCAGCATATTATTGAGCTGTTTTGTGTCAAATGGGATGGGACAGTCTGCCACGTCATCCCTCGAATATACTTGCGAAAATGAGGAAGGCTTCAGTCAACAGGGGGAACACAGTATTCAATACGAGTCATATTTTAATGTCGTTTGCTGACCACATTGCCATCATTGATCAAGAACTGTTAGATGACACAATAGCTTTCTCAAGATTCGACAAAGCATATACAAAGGTTAACTTTGTGGTAAACGAGGAGAAAACCAAGACGTTTTGCTTAAATGAACAATACGTCGAGTCATTTGGAAAAATGCGTGAACATTAACATTGTGATGGACGATTTTGTCGTCCTTAGACCGGGTGACAATAAAATAAATGGCGTCAGCTTAGAGAAGAAGAATATTATTGCTTGCATGTAGGTGTTATTATGAATAAAATGTTCGGCACGAAAAGTTTGTGGCAGTGAACCCCGTCCGTGAACCCCGCGGAAGAAAGCTCCTATGGACGGACTAGTTTTTTTTTGAGAGATCATAAGAATGTGGAATGAAATACTTCTCAGGGCGTACAATAATTGCTATTCCAGCTGCGATTCAAGTAAATATTTATGGTTCTTTTAAGTTTGTAACTCATTTGCCCTTCAAATTTTTTCCTTCAAGTATAACGATAGTAAAAAAATAGTTGTTTTCCTAATATATGGCTTTGGTAATCTGTGTCTCGATTTTTACAATTAATATCAGATTACGATACTTAAGAAACTACTCAATTAGTTTTGTGATTGCCTGACCCAGCATTGTTAAAGCTTTCGTCAAAAGTAAGCACAAGTAATGGAAAAATACGCCATATTTTACGATTTCACTTCAATAAAGGCGACGACTGAATCCAATATACTGCTCAGTAAGTTTTGTGATTGCCTAACGCAGTGTGGTTTGATCTCGCGTCAAAGACAGAATTACGATTGCCCTTCAATAAAGGCGACAACGCAATCCAGGCAACTGAAAATACATGAAGTAATTTTGAAGTCAAAGCTGTACTACGCTATGGAACGTTATTTGTCGAAAATTTGGACAGAATAATAGTCGTTAAGTCTGACTATCATGTAAGCATAGTTTCTATTGCGCAGGACCTAATAATTAAATAAAAAAGTCTTTGGGACCTCTTCAATCGGCGGATACAAACAGAAACACCCATTCTGGGTACTACACAAATTTCCAATTGGGAATCGCTGCTAAATCGCTAAAACATTCTCCCATTTCTGAAGCAGATGATGAATGATGTTCAGAAACGAGTCACTTATATTAATGTGAAGCGAAAATGGTCGTGACTGAATCGGAGTGACCCAGCCCAAACAGTGACTAAGCTTCTATTAAAAGTCAGGAAGATTTTACTGCGTATTTGGTGGGATTGGCAGAGAATCATCCACTGTGAGTTGCTCCTCTTCAGCCAAATTCTTAATCGCACCTTTATTGTCCACAATTGGATCTTTTGAAGAAAGTAGTCGCTCATAAAACGCTTGCTTTGGCCAGCGTGAAAGGAATTGTGTTTTAAGCCGCAAACTTAGATAGTGTCTCGCCAGAATATCCGGGAGCATTTACTTTACTTTATAATTCGGACTGGCATAAATGATTACCACCTATTTCTGTCTAAGGCGAATAATTTTGCTGGTAAAAAACTTGTCTGAAAAGATGATTGGGAGTATTTGCTGTGCCAGTTTTTTGGCGATAGCAACGAGGGTTTCTATAAGGGAAGCATAACTGAGTTACCTTCTACATGACAAAAAGTTATCGAACAAATTGGTGCACATTTAATGTAAATCTGATCATTCTACCTCTGATAAAACCCTCAATGTCATGTTAAAGTAAAAGAACTCTTTTTACTACACATAGTATAAATATATTAGGTAAATTCATTTGTAGAGTCATTACCTTAATGGATATGTGTTTAATTTCAATATATCTCAAAATTCCACTACGTATGAAGTGACAGAAAGTAGAACTATGTATCACCTCCATTATTTAAATGCTGGCATTTCGCTTACTCTCACATTTCTAAAAGTAAAGGTTCATTTACCTTTTCATTACACTCCCACGCAATATGTTGGTGTGAAAAAGTCTTTGACCTAAAAGTAGGCTACACAAAATCCACAGTTCTTTTTTTTTTGTTACTTTTTACTGTTTGTTCAAAGGTTTTTGACCTTACCGTCTCGATGACAAAACGGGACGAATTTCCATGCGAAAATTCACCGTGTGGTTGTTAATATAATGTGATTTATAAAAAGTGAAGGATTAACATTTCCAAGCGAACTTAATTAATCTGCGAGTTACTTGAGAGACAAAATGAAACATTTTGCCTGATATTGAGGGGGGATTACGGTAACTTAATATTTGTATATGGCTTACTTTCTTTGGCAGTTAGATTAAGAATAAATTGAATTTTTTAATTTAAATTGTTGAGCAAATTCGCTCCTTTTGGGGCTCTGCGTCAATGGTTTAGGTCACTTCAGTTTTTTCCTCAAATCCACTTATTCTATTCATCTTAAATCAGGTCATATCTTCAAGTCCTTGACATGTTCAATATTTAATTTTTGATACTAAAGAAAATCCCTTAACTGCAATTAGGAAATTGAAACCAAGTAATATTTACTTTGCGACTTAGACCGAATTTTGGTACAGATAAAATATTTCTTGATTTTCATAAAACTGTGATTTTATTTATGTGAAATGATTAGGGAGGATATGAAAATAGGTTAGTATTAAGCGCTTGTCAAAAAATGAAAGAAAATTATAGACAAGAAGCTGAATGGATACGTTTGAGATAAATACCTTATTTTTGAAGAAAATTGCGACAGAAAAGCTGAGGCAATTAAACATTTAAAAGTATAAATACAGGTATGCAATGTATGCTTTTAACAGCTTATAGAATTTTACAATTATATTGCATGACAAGGGCGTTAATTTTCTTAAAAATTTTAATAAAGAATTATAGAGAACACTATTCTTCTCAATTTTTCGAACGGGAAACTTAAAAAGCGATACTATATTACACACCCGTTATAGTCTAGCAGCATATGGCACCACATTTCAACACCATTACTTTTAAAAGCAGTTACTATTCCAGCTTTATAATCTGAATTAAAAATTCCTTCTTTTATATCCTTTACTGTGTCAACATGTCCCTCAAAGTTCATTGCCTTATGATATTTGAAACTCTACTATCTCTTTTTCTAAACTAGTATTCTGGTATGAGTCGACTACCTGTACCTGCAAGTAAACACAACAATATTGTCCATCTATTCACCATCTATCAGTCGGGTGGGATGATGCAACAGTGCCTAGAGCATCTGTCGGATTATAATGATGGTAGTTTAAAAAACAATAAATGCCACAAAAGGATATACAACTTATAATGATGAAGTGGTTGTTACTGGGGAAACCAAATGCTTTTTGCATTTTCTTCGTGAGTTTTGTCGCCTTTACGCCTTGCCGTCTGGAAGGATTGTGTTTTTGTCAGCTCTAGAAGTGTTTGCTAATGGTTTGGTCGACTAAGCAAAAACTAAGAGCAATGGTGACAACGTTGGAAAAAAGAAGCAACTTACACAAAGGGTGTAAGAGGTTTATTAACAGGTGGAAGGAGGGAATTTTTTATTTATATCAGTGTTCAAAAAAGAAAAAAATAGAGAAGGTGATAGACTGATCAACATAAGCAAATAGTTATTTAGTTACTTATGAGACGTTTACAAAAAAAATACACATATTCTCTATAGAAAATTTGTTGTGTAAGACACGTTTCTTCTTTATAGAAATTTTTGGCGTGTGAGAAACATTTTCTCTCTATAGAAAATTGTCTCATTTGGGACACATTTTCTCTCTCTAGAAATTTATGTCGTTTGAGACATATTTTCTCTCCATAGAAAATTGTGTCGCGTGAGACAAACATATTTTCTCTATAGAAAATTTTCAAAAGTCAAAATAATAGATTCTACTAATACTATTTCAATAAATTCGAAAGAATTAAAGTTATGGTCGGCACAAAACAATTTTCATGCTGGCAATTTACACAAGCCTTATATCCTTTCCTGGATACAACTTCCTTTTTGCCATTAAATTTAGCGTTTGCTTATGCACATTTACGCCACTTACGTATTATCGCATCAGTAAACTTTGATGTCTCTGTTTATGTCACAACATGACAACATGATGCACGTGCAGCGTGTAATAAGAGAGTGCAGCATCGCTTCCACATGTTCGAGTAGTCCCCTGTTGTACCAGCAGACTGTGGCAATGGCAATATTCCCATGCATAGCGTGTGTAAATGCAAATTGAGTCCTTTGGGGGGAAAGCCTTCGTTCGATGAGAGAAAAAAGGAATCACTCAGAGATACATATAGTCACACTTACACTTAAGGGGGGTATGTGTGCCCGGGAGAGTTTATGTAAATTAATGTTGATCACTGTAGTTTAATGCACTTTATGTTCATTACATGTTTGCTGCTGCATTTGCAATAGAGTATGCATTAAGTGTTCGTAGATGTGCGATGTAGGACTTGCAAAAGGTATTATTAAGTAATGTTATCAAATATTTAACAACTTTTTCTACTATATGTGAAAAAAAGGTCTGCGCAAATAGAAGAATTGGAATGGGAGTTTTGCAGTGTTGTTTCACCTGTAATTAAATGGATGTTGGTGATGGATACTGCAAATGATTTTATTGATTGATGTTGTAGGATCATTACCTGAAAGTGGAAATGAGAGCTTGCCCTGCCCTATGTTGGGGTATAGAAAAAGATATTTTTTCATGGCAGGACGAGGTTAGATAAATATTTAAGAAAATTAATAGTACAAAAATTACAAATTTATGTATGCACGTATATATGTAAATGCAGTGTTGTTGGCTGACTGATTACACTCGTCTACAAATTTGGAAAAAAATTGACTGCAGAAACGAATCATGTTTTTTAACTAATCTGGGTGTGCTAATTCGAATTTAATTTAAAAATTGGGCTACCACGTCTTGTTCAATTTTTATCGCATGCTGGCAATACTGTAAAACAATCAATATGGACACCACAATTTCACGATTGTTAATTTGACAGAAGCTCATTCTAAATCTTCATAATGGTAGCATTTAAGCATGTCAGGGAGATCGTGTGTTACTGATTCCACTTATTTTAACTTTGAGTCTGGTGAACATTTGGTTGAAAAACAAGATATACAATATCAGAATCATTAAAATATGCATATTTAGATTATTTTGGTTTTGCTGTCAGAAACTTGAACAAACCGTGGACATCGACAATGTTTTGCAATAGTTGCAGAACTGTTTTATACAAGTGGTCAAATGGCAAAAAGATCTATTTTGAATTTTTAATTCCAGTATTTTAAAGAGATTGAGGTAGCCAAGGGATGGAAGCTTGGAATTGGCTGCATATTTTGAAAATAAACAATATATTCTATACTGCACTGATGCTGATGGTTTATTTCAAAAAATGAATCAGCCATACGACTGAATGGAGATTATTTATTGATGACTCTAAGTACAGATTAAAGGCTCTTCTTTAGCATAACGGGAATGAAAAACCATCCATACCATCATCTTTTATCAAACAGCTTGAATGCGTAAATTTGGTAATTATCTGTGAAAATAGAAAGAAGAAGGAGACCAATATGGCACAATTATTTTAACAACGATATTCTGCAAATTGGAAATCTTGTAAAGTAATATGGGAAAGAAATGGACATAAAAGGAACTGTGTAACCCACAACGAAGGGTTGAATATCATGAAATTATAGATACATATTCATCTAAAAGATTAGGCGACACTGAATAAAAGTTTCTGAAAATTCATATTTTTAGGTGGAAATTGAAAATTAAAAAAAAAAAAAATAAGGTTTACATTTACCGATCAATCGCCAAAGCAATTAAGTTCTGAATTGCTATAAGCTATGTTAAAGATAAATATATTAAATTTGTTACGTCTGCTATCGGTATTGCAGAACGACTTACACTTTGGAACGAAATATATAAAATCTTAATAACGCTAATTTAACGACCGTACCACATAATTGACGATTCAATCCACGTTATATTTTGGTTACTTAGCTGAATATTATGCGATTATAGAAGATGTTTTCTTGGTTTTCAGTTTCCAAAAGTTAATATCTATAACGACTCAATATGTCAATATATTTTTTTTGCCACGTTCCCACATATGGTTTTTGTACACGTCTTTATATTACCACATTTCAATAAGCTAATGCTGCATTTTTATCCGCCGAAAATAGCAGAGCACTTATTGAGATTGCATCAATATAAAAGAGGATTATATAGTGATGGCAATGCAAAAAAAGGAATCAACACCTGTCAGTGAAAACACTGAAATAATAGTTTTCTCTTATACTTTTTATATAATATTTGACAAAAGGTATCGTGAAATGCCATGAGTTTGTAAGGGAGCAAAGTATTGAAGTTTTAGTTTATATTATTGCACAATGTTCTTCCGTATTCATCCGAATATGACACGAATTTTATGTTTCATTATCCAATACTGATAATGTTAAAATAACATAAGATATAGTAACTAAACTTTTGGGAATAATGACAATTATAATATTTTTCGCGAACTAATTCGTAGAAGCTTTGTTGTTTTTCAGAAAGACAAAATATGAAATATTGGGTTGTTCTGAAATTTCGTTCGGTTTTTAAAAGAAATTTATTTACAAATTTATATACAAGAAAACAATAATTTTAATCTATTATATATGTATAATCTCTCCCTCTTTTAGCAACTTCTTCCACCATGGGAGCTTTTTAATTCCTCCCTCATAAAACTCTGGAAGAAGCGTTCAATTCGATTTTTCACTTTATCGTTGTTATGGAAATTTAAATTCTCGGACTGCAAAATAGGTCGGACGGGACGAAATCTGAGAAGTACGCTGGGTGAGGTTGAACTTTTTACCCAAGCTCTGACAGTTTCTGACGAGTCTACAATGCAGTGCGAGGCCTTGGAGAAAGACTGAGGTACCCACACATCGAGGTTGCTCACAAATTTGAGCTCTTTTATGACCCGGTGAACGGTTGAGACTGATTTTTTTGATTATTCCACCTATTTCCTTAACAGTTGCACGGGAACTAACAATAATAAAATCTTTCACCTCCTCGAAAATAAATTCTTTTGGACATCGTGATCCGAGAGCGTCTGTTACAGAGAACTTGGTTGTGAAGATTATTTAAAATATTTCTGAAAAGTTATTTCATTTAGTTCGTTTTCTTCATAAACAGGTATACTGGAAAATAATCACAAATAGTGGGCGATTTTTCAATTTATCTATAATGGTTGTTTAAACTATTATATAACAAGTCTTCTAATTATCACCTCCTTAGTTAGATTGAAGCAATCGCACGATCGGCTTTTACTTTGTCAAAAATGGTGTAAAATGACATCCTTGATATGATATGATATGCATTCCTATGCCAATTTTTGTTTTCTAATTTCTGGCAATTTTGTTAACTCAAGAATATAACCTGAATGCAGGCAAATACATTTTTGCTTAACCTATCATAGCCATTATGGGCATCGTTAGTTAGTGAGGCATTTTATTTTACATATTTTAATTTTAATGGAAACGTTTACAGATTATTACTTGCTTTTGCACATGCGATTGGATGCTTATAAGATAGGAGGTAATCGGGGTTGATTTTTGTATCTCTGTTTTATTGGTTAGGTTTTGAAATGTAATACAATGAAGCGTATTTTTCAAATTCCATACCATTTCTGTCTCTATTGCATTTAACTTCATCTGCCGTTTTATAGACTCATATAAAAAAACGTGTTATGAGAAATTTGATGTCTTCTGGTGGTTACAAGGCAAGAAATTAAAAGGTTTATAATACCTTCTAAAACCGATGTCGATACCGATGTTTTGTGTTTCCCCTATTCGTGTCTAAGACGTGTACCAGCTCTGGGATGATCCCCGTTTTCGTATTTTAACAAACGCGCGAACTTAAAACAGCAAACTCGCGCACTTAAAGCAGCGCTCTACGGCACTTATGGGGTACTTGGGGTACCTGAGAAGAAACGTTCATTCAGCTTGAAAACGGGTGACACATCTGATCACCTCTTGGTGTATCACATTTATTTATATAGGGTGACGCATAGGAAATTTAAGATTTGACCATTAGATACATTTTTTGTCTGTCTTTTTTTCGACTCTTTACAGATTTAACTAAATAATACTTGAGAAATTTATGAAGGAAGGGCTCAGTACAGAACAAAGAACCAAAGTTCTTCAATTTTACTTTAAAAGTCAGCATTCTATTATTCAGATCATATCGAAATTTCTTTCACGTTCGAAATGCTCCTAGCACTCTAAAAATTTACCGATTGGTTCAGGGTTTTGGGCAACAAGGGGCTGTCCATGATCTTCCGCATACTGGAAGACCTCGTGCTGTTCGAAATGAAGTGGCTATTGCTCGAGTGCAAGCAAGTATTGAGGAAAACCTTGAAACTTCCACCAGGCCACTTTCTCAGCAGTTAGAGATGTCTTGGCGGTCTTTGCAAAGAATTTTACATATATTACATTTTTTCCCATATAAGATGCAATTGGTTCACGAGTTAAAACCAAATGATGCACAAGAACGCATTCAATGTAGCCGCCGTTAACGCTACTTATGCTCCATCCTTTATAAAACCTTATCCTACCCTAAACTCTGTTCGGCTATTCCATGTGGGACCAAAAACCAAACAACAATTCTTGCTGATCAAGCGGGCGCTCAATCGGCAAGAACTTAATGAGATTGTGTATTCACATTTCAATCAACCAAAATTGCTTTCGTTAAAACTAAGCAAGAAAATCTAGGCGAATAGAAAGGTGAATTCACAATTCCACATTAATAAGCACAAGGACAACTGGAACAATAACCCGATCGTGTTGGACTTATTGCGAATTGCTGTGGATCATCGAACATCAATGATGTCACCAATATTTATTATTGTATGCGAAATACAATAACAACATACAATAAACCACAAAATTATAATTCTTAATCGCAACAATGCAAATAAAATTTTTAGTTAATTTATTAACATTTAGGTTCCCGTAAATTAGATGTTATGCCACAATTTGACGCCAACGTAAAGTTGTTTTAAAACAGCAACCTATTGTTCATAACCACAACAGTCTTCTTTCTGGTAATCTGTCATATTCAAAATTTAGGCATAAATTTTGGGACCACTGGTCAAGCAAATATATTACTTGTCACTGTTAAATAAAATGGCAATAAGCATTTTCCCGATTGGAACTTTGAACACTTGATTTTTAAGCATTTTTCTTCAATTTCTTGACTGTCAAAATAATTTTTTTCTTCAACATTCCTATTCACTCCTTGCAAATATTTTTCATCAACTACTTGGAAACATTTTACCTTACAGTTGGTACAATTTTTTTTTTGTTGACTAGCATACAATTCAGCTTGGGTAATGAAATTTATTTATTTATTTTTTTTGTTTACAACTGCTGAAGTCAATTTGCAAATTGGTTGTGAAAGTATGATAAACGCAAAACGTTGAAAGTAAAAACTTTGATATTGAACTTTGCTCAAGAGGAAATATTTCAAAGCAAAGTTAAATTTTTTTATTTGTCCACTAAATACTTCTATACGAACGAAATATTCTTCAAACAGAAAAAGAAAAAAAAACGTGAGAACTTTAGAATGCTTTGTGGGAGGATTGTAACCAAACGTAGGTAAATAAATGGGGCTTTTATGGCGCTTAGTAATTGAAGAAATCAAAATATATCATACCTGAGCAATTTGCTTGCACCTTTAAGTTCTAGTGTATATGCAACGATTAAAAAGTAAATTTTAAGATGAATAAACTTAACCTTTCCAACTTCTTACAATCTTGTAACATGTTTCATTAAAAAGAAATTTAACATCGTAGGTCTAACAAATTGTTTGCTACTGTTCTGTTGAAAACAACGTTATGAAGTATTATTTGAAAAAGTATTATGAAGCTTAATAGCATAATACTTTTTCAATGCGGTCAGTTCAATGAACATGGTAACCACTTTATAAGGTGCGTTCCATATATATATAGGTAAAGTCACCCATAAATATGCTTTATTTAGTCTCACTCAAAATTTCCTGACGCTCATAGATGTAATAATCGCTCAGGAAATGGAAAAAATTCTTTCTAACCGCGACAAGTAATAAAAAGTGCCAGCAACACATCGGGAAGTTTACGTGACTTGCAAGCTGTTGTGGACAAAAATGTCAGTCGCACCACCATTTGGCGGATTCTAAAGAGTTAAAATTTTATAAGAAATGAACAAATGAGGTACATTCCAGCTTTAAAACCAGAACACAAACTTCTCCGTATGGATTTTAGGCGTAAAAATATGAACATACAGGGGTCATCCGTAAGTCACACAAAACTATTAACCGATTTGTTTTTATTCTAAACATAAAAATTGTAGGTATTTTTTTTTTTTTTGTGAAAAAAAATGGAATTTCCAGCGTTATTGATATGATCTGAGGAAAGAGCCGAAATTGTTTCCCAATCAAACTTTTGAGGGTGAAAATGTGATGGTTTGGGTAGCATTTTCTGCAGCCGGATGTCTGAAGCTGGAAATTGCATCCTAAAGAATGAAAAGTGTAGATTATATCGGAGTTTTGGAAAACAGTCTTATCCCATTCCCGGATGAAAGTGGGAACAGAGACTGGATTTTACAACAACGTCTGCAGAGATACAAAAATCTAGGTTTCCTCTAAAAAAAATCTATGTTTCGAACTGGCCAGTGGTTATTAAATCCATGAGCGTCAGGACCTCGTAAAAAATGTATATTTATTGTTATATTTCCTGTTCCGTCAATCTTTTTACTTGCGACATATATTTTCTATCGCTAAATTTTACTACTTCTTCACAAAAGTAATAATGATCTTATCGCTTGCACCTTTAAAAACTCATAAATTGAACTTGGCATTATAATTGAAAAACAAGTTAAAAAAGAGAATTATCGAAAAAACAAAAGTATTTGCACAAAAGTAGTATTTACGCAAATCTTTTTAAATATCTAGGACACAAACCAGAATGACATCAAAGTGCATCAAACGCAAGTCTCGGGCCTTAAACCTCTAAGAATCCTTAACTTATAATCTATAGTTTGAAGCTAAGACTTATAGCAAAATGTATTCATACTAATTTGTCTTCTGATTGTACTTTCAAAACGTAATTTTGGGTTCTACATTGGTCTCCTAATAATTTGGGAAGAAAATATAAAAATATCGACGGCATAAACTAGAATGGCATCAAAATGCATTAAACATGAGCCTCGAACCTCGAAAAGCTATTAGAATATAAAGATCAACTGTGAAAAGATATGCATAAATGTCTTCTGACTGTGTTTTTCACATTTTTATTATATGTTGGTGTTTTGAAAATTTGAGTAGAAATTGTAAAAATCTGCATTAATAGTATTTTAATTGCACCTGAAAACACACTGCGTATTTAGAGCTGCATATTTGTATAAGCGCTTATTTCTTATTAATAAAAAAAAACATTTTTGACTTGAACCACAATCAAATCAAAGTGCACGAAATGTAAGCAATAGTGTATAAATATCATTCGTTTGTGTTTGCTTGCATATTCTAATTTCAATCTTGTAAAAGGTTTTTAGTTGATTTGTTTATGCGTATATAAGTCTACCTTAACAAATAATTTGAAATAACGGGAAACCTTTGAAACAAAGTTTGTCTTTCACCACATTTTCAGTTTTTTTTTTCTTTTTTTTTTGCACTTTGATTTTTTAATTTGAATTTGTACATCCGCAGCTAAAAAAGAAAGAAAAAAAAACGTTGCAAATAAATTTAGTTAATGGCGTTTTCCAATTAATAACTGTTGATGTCCATAGATTGCTGGGGTCACTTTGCAAATGGCAAATTTTTTTGTTTCAAAAAAAAAAAAAAAAAAAACAAAACTACGTAAGCTAGAGTAGTTGTGCAAAAACTGTAATGAGATTTTAATTAAATTTGTTTGTTTCTTATACAACGTATTCCGTATAAGAAAAAAAAGAAAAAATGTGACAAATGGCGAAAAAAGGCAATATATGAAGACATATTTATAATAATTGAAAAACTTACAATAGAATAAGTGATTATTTGTATGTCGACTGGTAGTGATAGTGATTTAATTACTGATTTGTGCTCCTGATTAGAGCTGTTCTTCTAATTTCTTAGTAGGCAGTGTTTATTCTATAGACAACATGATTGAGGTGGGTGAAATCACATACCATTTCAACATTTTAGTTGTCAAAGATCATATATCTCCCGAAGCGGGTATATGCATTTTTCGTCAAAACAAGAAACTGTCATCTGTACCAGTAGCGACATCCATTCTTATTGCAATAAGTAAATGGGATGAAAAGAAGTTCCTATATTGGATGACTTTGTAAATGATATAGTGGTTTATTTGATCATATATTTCGATTAAGGATATATATATTTACATTAATATTTACCTCAATTAAAAAATGCTCATGTTATAAAATCGTTATTTGTTTGTTTGTTTTAGTCAGAGCATATTAATGTAACATCCAAAACATCCAATTAATTTATTTGTATTTTCCATCTGCAATTTCCTGTTGTTCACCTTTTATCCCCAGTTGGAAAACATTCTTCCCATGCTTTTTTCCTATCTTCTTCATTAAAAAATCAATCAAACTTTCGTAATTAAACTAACTAACTAATAAAAAACACATTTGTTTCTGTGGCAAGAAAAGTTGCTGATTCCATTGCCCTTATCGTCGCTTTTTCGCACATTTTGTTTGCATCAATTTCTTTGCAATAGTTGGAGCTTCTCTTTTATAACCCCTTTTACTATGCTGACGATTACTTCTTGTTGCTCCAATCTTTGTTCATTTGCAAGTTGGTGATACTCGTATTTGAAACAGATTGTTATGACATATTGATAGGACTGTTAGGGAGAAAGAGAGGGAGACAAAATAACTTTTTCTCCGTCATTGGAATAGCTGAAAAACCAACTTTTTTTTTAATTTTTGTGTGCTCAATTCTGCGGATATGCAAAGAATACAACGAATTGTGATGACACTATTTAAAGAAATGTTGCACAAGTTATATATATTGCTATGAAAGACGAAGCAATTGCTTAATTTTATGCCCATAAATAGTCGGAAAAGGGGAGTGTGTCCTGTGGTCACGTATACGAATTGAGGGAAGTACTAAATTTTTCTTTATTTTTCTGGAGAAAAATCATTTTATGTACTAATAAAGTACTTTTCAACAAGATGTTTCATATCGTTTACTAAATTTAAAACACATACCCTTCGTTTCCAAAATATATATGCAGTTTTGTTTGTCCCAGTATTGATATTGCTTTATGACTTGAAAACTTTTTCTGTTATTTTTTTGTCAATGTAATAAATAAGATAGCCCAAATTCTCCAAATGCAGCAGATATATAACAAGTTTGTGCTTCCTTTTATTATATATACATATATATATGAAACTAAGTTAAAATTATGGTACGTAAATTGCCAACTTTATACACACGCATACAAGTCTACCAGATACAAAGACGGAATAACTTAAAAGTGTACCCGCTTATCAATGCATGAATATGTAGATTGTAATGGTGTTTGTAATGGCAAAAGTTACGAGATAAGGATTTCTTGATATTGCTGAATTGGCAAAAGCGTAAAATTGTACATATGTTCGATTACAAAGTTTAAATATGGGTAGCAGATTCTAGATAACAGATAAAGTTATCAATGCCAATTTATACAAGTAAAACAAAATTTTTTTGCATAGTTTCGAGAAAAAACATATTTTAACTTTCGTCTGGTTGCTGTTTGAATTTGAAATTGAAGAAGTCATTTGCTGGTTCCATCAGCCAGTATTTGGCAACAATGAGCGAAGTTTGGTGTAATGCTATGACAAACGTTTTTTTTTCAGATTGAGTTTACTTTGTAAATCCGCTTGGAAATATTGCAATTCGTTTTAGTGGAAGGGAATTGCTGTAAAAGGGATGAATTTCTTTATTAATAACAAATAGCGCGGGTATTCGAAATAATATTAATCATACGCCAATGAAATAAAATGGCCTATATTCCGTATCATTTGGCGTATACTTATTTTTTTCTAATGCTTATATATTAAGTGTACGTTTGAGACAATTTTGAAATTAATTGCAATACCCGCAATATCTCTATACATCTGTTGCAAAACTCAAATATAGACAGGACAATTTCATCAAACATAATAAGTGCTGCGGCATTTGAAATAATACAGGGTATCCGTCGGGAAGATATATTACTTTGTTTTGCCACCATTTTGGTAAACAGTAGTCTTGACAGCTCATATTTGGCAGTCCTGAAGTAGACACGTGGCAAATTTGTTATGGAAAAATATTTGATAAACCAACGTTGTTTTTCGTCGTTTGAATGGATATGTGAATAAACAGAAGAGTCGGTTCTGGGCAATGGAAAACCCTCAAAGTATTCATCAGTCACCTTTACATCCACTAAAAGTGACAGTTTTTGAAACTGGAAACGCCGTAACGGTAACTGTCAATGGGGAGTGATGTCGTGATATGATTGAAAATTTTTTAACTGCATGCTTTGGACTTGATTAACATGTAGTATCAACAAGACGGTGCCACATCGCATACAGCCAGGATTACAGTGGAGTTACTGCAAGTTATTTCAAGGAATGGTAATGTTGACTGGCCTTCACGGTTGCCTGATTTGACTGCTCCGGACGTCTTTTTGTGGAGATATCTAAAAAGTAAGGTTTATGCAAAGAAACAGAAACGCAAACAAAATATTCGTGACAAAATTAATGAAATACCGCGTGAAATGTGTGAGACTATAATGAAAAATGTGCTCAAGAGGGCTCGCATTTGTAAGGCTAACAGAAGCGGACATTTATCTGATATTGTATTCCATACAAAATTGCCGACATTAAATAAAACATTTATTAAAATAAGTTCCCTTCTCGTTCATTTAATCAAAAATAATAAACAAACAAAATAGTATACCTTCCCGACGGACACCCTGTATTAGTCATACTTTGAGGAACTAAACCTGACATATTTCCAATTATGCATTAATTATACGAAAATGTTAATTTTAATAACCACAGCATTTTAAGATATCTTTTACAAGCTACGCTTAAAACTAGTTCAGATGTATCCTTACTTATCTAAAAAATATGAAGGCGTAAATTTTCTGCCCTATAACAAAACTTGGTCATATGTTATAGAACTAAGTTGGGCTTTATGTTGTATCTATTGACATATACTATGGCTAATAATTAAATGTATGCAAAAATATGTCCATTCATTTTAATGACAGCAACATTTCCATATATCTTATGCAAACACGTCGGCAAATTTATTTTCCAGAGGTACTCCTCCCTCAGCTTATCTGCAACATAAAATACCATTTATTTTAATATCTATAATTTATTTCTTCCATCCTCTAAAAAAAGGCATCACCAATTACTCTATCTCAAATGCATCTGAAAGTCTGAGCGGATTTTAAATGAAATTACAAAATGTTTCCTAATGGAATTTTCATTTGTTTGTGGTGGTCGCAGTACAGGCCAGCACAAATGCTACATGAACCATCTATGAGAGTAACCTAACCTTAATCGCACTCAACATCAATTTCAGTTTGCGGTTTTTGTGGGAGGAATAAACGATTTTGGTTTTTTTGTGGAGGATATATTACTTAATAAACATCAAGAAAGGATGAAAAAGGTGTCCATTTAGCTAGATAGGAGTTGCGTGAAACAACAATTTAAGTGATTAGAGGATGGTTTTTTAGGTATGGTCATTTGGGGATTATTTGGAAAATGGAGTTAAGAAATTTGTGTACGTTTTTAAATGATTCTGCAAACAGAGGCCAAAATGCTGAAACATGAAGTACAGCAATTTAATGCTTACGTAATATTATACCTCTAATATCATATTTTTTTAAAATTATTTCTGATAAAATACAATGTTGTTTATTTTCCCAAACATTTTGTCAATCACCACCTGAAATTTAAATTTTGAGTGGATAACTCATGTAGGAAATTTACTCTAATCCCAGCTCCAATATCTGCTGAACTTCCACACTTGAACTTCTACTTTATCGCAAGGGTCCACAGTCATACAAGGAGAACTTTAAACGTTTTTAATTTCATTCACTGGGTTATATTGCAAATTTTATGATATTGGAAAAGCGAAAATATACAACCTTATTCAGCTAATATGGGTGAATATTAAAATATGAACCTCCCTCTAAACTATATTTTTGATTTATCAACCTGAATCTGCCTTATTGCCTGTGTATACGTGGTACTTAGTCATTTGGTTCCCAAGACGTATGATTATTTCGAACTGTAACTTTCATGAGAATTGTTGTATACTTCCAAGTTGTAAATAGGATTCCAACGTCTATGTGCCTGTCTTAAACAGAGTTCAGTAAGATCCGACTGATAGGGAGTAAATAATTGTGGTTTTGTTGTTTAGATCAACGGCACGTGGGAATAAAGTACTCTCCGAATAGAACGCAAAATAAATTTATTAAATATGGTACCAAAAATACTTAAAATTTTTACATATTTCTTTCAAATTTTGGAATTGCACGCATTCAGTGCATATTTTTTGTTATTTAACTGAAAGTATTTAAATTGTGGCGTTGAAGTTTTATTATACGAATGTTTTTTTTAATACGTATGAGTAATATTGACTACTTCCTGTTTAAATAGATTACGAATAACTTGTGAACTGGATGAAATACTCCAAAATGTATGAGTATTTTTGACTACCAGTTTCGTGAAGCTGGTAATTAAGCTTAATTTCGAATTGGGAACGGGTTCCTGGGCTTATTGTAAGCGGTTGATACTGGGCAAAGAACAGCTTTCCTATCGCGCGCATCTATAACAAGCAACTGCAGAAATAAGTTATTTCGAATAGAAACTAATTCATTGTCATAAATATTTAATACATTTAAGCTTCATTTTATAATTGTAAAATGCCTTACCAAGAGGATAAGTTTCTTGTAATTTACTTAAACTATGGCGCATAACTTATGTACCTATAAATACAAATTCTACTGATTTTTTAAAAAGCATGATTAATGCTAACTATATACTGCTTGTATATTGCATTGTGTATTACAATAACTTGTAAACTAGACGAACTTTTATATTCATTAATTCCTTCCAGCGAAAGGGGGAGCTAGTTGACGTCAGTTCCTCTTTCCCCTTTACCACTTTCGGTATTAAGTACACACACTGGCACTTGAAATCGTCAATGTTACATTTACGCTATATTGGCATGAATGCAGTTAATTATGACTGTTTGTCCATTAACAAGGATGCAAATGTTCCGACATCGACAAAGTGAGGGTTGATATGGTAACAACGACAAGTAGTGTAATTAACACGACACACCAGGAATGCTGGAAATATACGTGGAAATGCTGGCAGACATTTATGCACTCGCAGCAAACTGCACGAGCGTTACGACATCATAACGCTCTCTAATGTGAACTTGATATAATGAGCCTACAATGCTGTATTTGTCCAAAAGCAGTGACACAATTTCCGAAAGGCAAACAGGGTTCGTAATGAGGAAATCATGGGAAGATAAAATAAACGATGGCAATGATATGAAATTGCTGGGGAATGTAAAAGGCGGAACGTAAAACTAGTAACAAGTTGAGAGAAAAAAGAATTCGTCACAATTGTAAGCACTGCTACCAAGTTGATTTGGGTAGGATTTTTGTAGCGTTTTATCATTTAGTTAATTATAACGCAATTTGTCGATTACCTGGCTACTGAAATTTGATGTGATGATTTGGCTTGAACTGATCATGTGGGTATTACTTGCATGTTTGCAAAGGCACATATCTGGTTCCCTTTTGTAGAATTTGTTTGAAAGATGTATTTAAGGAACATAATTTCAGTACAAATAAGCAATATGAGACACTCCTCTTTGTTAAACTGAGATATTCGTTTATATTTCCCATTGCCTCAGAATATTTATATGACCGTATCATTAGTTTAGTTGATTAGTGGCACATTTACATACAAACACTTAATTTGTGGAAAAATTAATTAAATGAATACTTTTCTCTATTATATACGGCAATACTCATAAGCTACCTATAGTATCCTTAATTAATAACACCTATTCGGCTTGATTAAAATTCCGAGAAACTTTCCAATCTATAATACTAATGCATCTTCTATCTACGTTATCTTTATTACGAATGTACTACGTCGCCTTTAAAATTTCATTTCATTCCTTTGTTGCTTCCAATATTATGCTTAATATACTTCATTGCATTTTCTGTTAATTTCTAAATTGTTTACAAGTTATTGCACGATATTCAGATTTCATTTGATTTTACCTACTTGAAGGTAGTTGACACTCTCTACCGAAGTTTTTCGCTGTTTGTGTGACATTTCTATTGCGTGGTTTCTTCTCTTTTCGAAACAATAAATGAAGTTGATTAGACCGCCCTTTAGCTGTTAACTCAAAATAATTAAATGCAAAGAAACTCAAGACACAATCCAAGTTGTTTACTTTTGACATCGTGATTTCATTTTAGGTTGGTGGTCGGTGTTTGGTTTGCAGACTTGTTTGCCAGCATTGTGTTTGATGATTGCTAATAATCAAAGGAAATTGTTTTGACTTGCTGCTGTCTGTGTTTGCAATAAAGTCTGTTTGGTGGTTCGCTACGTTGTTTATTTTATGCACAACTTTAAGGTCAATATTTATAAGGAACTTTGCAAAGCAGAAGATCATTGTTGGATAATAGTAAACCATAAATTATAAATTTATTTTAAGATAAAATTATGAAAGTTAGATATATGAACATGGAGCTGACCAAATATAACGTGAGGGTTATCGCACGCGTCGATAATAAAAATTATCGTGATTTCGAGCAATAGGAGCATCCATATTCCTTAAAGCGACAGTCACCTCGCTGTGCTCACAAAAACTTCGAATAGTAGAGTGGTTGAGAACTATAATAAATTCTGTTTTAAAACCGACTTTTTTACTTGCAGTTTCATAGCAGACAACGTTCAAAATTTATAAGAAAAAAAAAAATAGCATGCGTCAACTCAGTAACTGTATGAAGTTGACAAGATGTGTGACGGAATTTAGAATTCGTTATGTTCTATTTGAAAATTTATACATAAAAATCAATGTGAAAGGGCTTTTTACTTATCAACTTTTATTTCGTGCATCCAATTATAAAGAATCTTGAGTAAATTTTTCCTAATTGTTACTCAAGGAGATTTCTGAAAGCCTCTTTGAAATATATATTTAATAATTTGTTTAGTAATTACTAATTCCACCTTTGGCCTCAATTAATATTACTCATACGGTTGATTTTGCGTGTTTCTGACCATGACAGTCGTGATGTGAAGGTCCTATATTGTTGAATGATATGGTGATCGTGGAAATTGTTACATCCCTTTAAGTGCAATTTCATAATACTGACACGATGTATGAAAGCAGTGCATCTTTAAGACTGGTTTACAACAATTAAATTTCTATACGGTACTGAAAGTTATACATGTAGGGGTTGCTTTGTATTTGATATATTTTGCATGAATTATTAATATGAAGTATATATAAGTTAACACGGTATCTGTTCCACCCTAGTATGCTCGGTGGTGGACGTGGTGCAGTGTCGAACGTTGACAGCGTCGCTGTGCTTGGTCAGCATTGCGATGTTCACAATTGTTTAGAGTAAGCCGACACCGTACACAATCAGTATTGCGATGTCTACAAATATATTTAACCATTTAGAGTAAGCTGACACCGTACATAATCAGGGTTAGAGTTATACATATATACATACCAATAATTTGTAAATATCTGTTCATACACCCTATAATTGCCAGACTTAATTTCCAGCGCTTATTATTGCTCACATATTAGTCGATTTCGCAATTGGTGTTACCCAAACCAATTGCCTAACAACAATTGCATTGAGGAAGACCTCCCAAAATTCATTCAAAATTATTTTAATAAATTTTGATTTTATATTTAACCATTAATTGTATAGCACTGCCACACTGTATAGAAAACTGTCGAAACATTCCATATCAGTTTTGCATAAATGTAACAGAATTTCGTCGATGTAAGTCTCAATTTTCCCTTCAAAGGCGTGAAAGGCCGCTAACTAGTTGGCGTAAGCCTGACATATTAAAATTACTCAAGGTCAAATCCAATGGTGTTAAATCCCGTGATGTGTTGGAACTACATGTCATCCACATATATTTGTTTCAATTGAAAAACAAAAAAATATTATTCGATTTTGTCCGATCAGTCGGATTTTTGAAATATACTATCCCAATAATGTTCCCATCCCAAACTTCGCACCAAACAGTGACAAGGTGTGGACACATATGTTTCCCAACCATCACTTGTACATTTTTTTAACTCCGAATTTTTAATTTTGATGAGCTGCATTTCTGCTTAAAAATCACAATCCACTTGGCATTTTCCGATAATACATTCTAAAAATTACTTTCAATCGATATTTGTAAGAGCGAATATACAAATCTTTTGTGAACATAGTGCATAGAGCTTTTTGAAGTTTGTAGTACTTGAGTACAGTGCAAAACTGAGATTTCCCGACTCTCATTATGAACTTCTTTGAAAATTTTTGTTGCACAATTAAGTCGAGTGAAGGCCAGAATGTTTCAGATTATTAATTGCTTTAGTCTTCTTAGATTTGTTAATTATTCGCTATGCTGAGTTTAATTTTGCTGAATTTAAATTTCTATTATATTTCTATTATATTATATTATAATTTAATAGGAAATTGTGAACTACATTTGCCAGTTCTTTACTATTTCCCAAATTGTTGCTTATTATTGCGCTGTTATTTTCCCGGAATGGTTAGTTTTTATTAACACTAAATTGTCAGTTATCACGCAACAACACTATATCGCATATGTGAATTTTTGGATTCTCTTGTATAGGCTCCTGGCACCTTTCGAAAAAAAAAAAACATTTGAAATACATAGTTTTTATTCTATGTGTAATGAAGTCCGGTTCTAAAATAAATACCCATATTTTTAAGAATATTGTCCTCAAACTAATGCTAGCATTACATTTGCTTCTGCCAAAATTGGATCTGACACAATTCTGGAAAAATATAAAACCAAAACACATACAGAATATGGAATTATATATTGAATATAACAGATTCACGGATCTGCTCCAATAAAACTGGAACAAAAAGATTTCAAACAGTAAAAGCGTTACACTATAGTGAATTCAATTTTAGAATTTAAAAGATGCTGTTAACTTTTTCGAATCTCTTACCGTAGTGTGCTTGTATAATTATGTGATTGGTTTCTAAACGATACACAAGCAAAGTAGATTTTTTTGTATCCAATTAATATCATTAAGAAGTCTATGCTCAGCTCAATTCAAAATAGCTTTAATTCATTACCAATCTCTTCGTTGCCGAAGCTGTATTTCCACTTTTAACTTAATTAATTAATTATGATGCATATTTTTTGACGATTATCTCAATTTATGATATTATGCAATTATTATCATATTATGCAATTATTATCACTAATACGCCTGCATTCAGTTTAATTCAATATGTAATTTTAATTCTTTAATTTACTTATTTTTCATTACCAAAGCTATTTTTTCCATTTTAAATTGTATTTTCTGTCTCAATTTTAATAATTCCACCACCACTTTATATAATTTTCAACTGTTTATCTATCTCTAACGCGATTGCCACTTCCAGAGATTTTTCTGGCGTACATTATGCAAACAAGATGTCATTTCAACTTCTTGCCATTTGTTTATTGTTTTTATTGGACAAAGACGCCTCTACTTAACAGCTGTCACCGAGTAAAACAAGTTGGCAAAACGAACCGTGGCTGGCAAAGACTTTAACTAAGACAATGGGAAGCGACGAAATCTGCTTAAGCAAAGGAGTAAACTTAATTTATACATGAAGAGGAACTGAAAAAGGAAGAAGATGACCACTTGAAGAAAAAGGCAAAGTTTGATATCAAGTTTGTATTGCCGGAAAATATTAATTATTTTATTGCGGGTGAAGAAAGGGGATTGTTTTGCTATTTGTGGCCGGTAAATTTTTGTTTTTTAAATTAAATTTTTTCCTCTGTGCAAACATAACCGCATAAATTAATATTTGCTAATAATTTTTGTTGCAAATGGTAGGGCGTTGGTGAAAAACCAATATAAAATGAAACATCGATGAATCTGACTGACTGAATTCAGTACAACTACTAGAAAGATATGAAGCTAAGAATATATGGATTAGATCGGAAATTTGTACGGGTGCTGTTAGAAGTTATGTGGCAATAACGTCCGTTTTCATTCCTAGAATTTACTTCACCAAACGCATAACGTGTGCAAAATTTGATTAAATTCAATATAACTACTAAAAATATATGAATCTACGAATATGTAGGTTAAATTATTTTGTGTGCGAGGTATCAGGAGCATCAAGTCAATTTTTTAATGTATTTTCATTATATTCCTAAGTTAATATATTGAAAAAAAGTCTGTTGCAGCATACCGAAAAGAAATATCGAAGCAAAAATAGAATTTCGGAAAACCGTAAAATTTGTAATGCTGGTCTTTTTTATTGTGAGACCTTTTTTTGGCAAGCGTCAAACAGTTACCAAGTTTGAATAAATTTAATGTAAACATGTAAGAAATGGGAATCTAAGAATATGTGGGCTATATAGACTATTTGTCAAATGGTCAAATTCTGCAAGGTATTAGAAACAAATAAACAAAAATTTGGGTCACACCAGCCTACAAATGTGTGAATTTCTGAAATTCGGTCAGTTTGTATGGTAGGAAACAGAAGCGGAGGTACAATATAGACCAGTGCTCGACTACTTTTTGAGAGAGTATTACGCTGTGTTAATTTGAAATTTCTCTCAGTTTATAAAAATCACTTTTTCCATTTGCATCAGTTTCTCCTTTTTATAGGAATAGACATGGCACAAGAAAGTTTAAACCATTTTTCATTTATTATAATTCGATAAATATTTCAGTAAATGTTGTACTATAGAACGTGCGCACTTTTTGTTAGGTATGAGTAACATGAATTAAAGATAAAGGGAATAATGCACCAAATTCTTATTCTTATGCAAGTAATGCAGCAATAATTGGCAAATACCGAAAAAAATTCTGATAATATCTCTGCCACTATCAGTTCTGCAGATAATACTGTAGCGAATTTTCAGAATACATACACCACAGCACCACCTACATACACAGCAATATTATCAACCATCATTGATTTTAATTTTGATACTTTCAGTAACATTGGAATTTTATGAGATCTTATATATAATCCAAATTAAGTGTACGTCATTGTAATATGTTAAGAGCCCCGCTAAAAAGTGGAAGACCTTAAAAAAATTATATTTTCATCACTTCGAAGGTAGCAATTCATACATATTTACTTGGAAAAAGAATTTTTAAACTATTTTCAAAACTGCGGTTAGGAAGTACTTCAAAACTTTAACTCGAATCTCATTTATAATTACTAACAATTTAAGCAAAAGATTTTGACATGAAATACTCCAAAATCCAAAAATTTCTTAGGGAACACAATAAGCTCCGATGATAATTAATTTTTGATAGTTGGTAAACATTTCTTTATCCTCCATTATGTGCTGACCGATATATTAAGTTTATGATTCCATTTATAAAAACTATCAAGATTCAGAAATTAAATGAAACATAAATTTCCAATTGTCATATAAATTTATGTGGTTAATGTACTGTAATGGTAGTCGGCGTATAAGCTTCGGTCCTACGGAATATTATGTGCTCTTCTAGTTCCGTGCATCTACTGGCTTTTTGCGGAATCTTCGATTTCCTTATGGAAAATAATTTTAGGGCAATTATTTATATTGAGAAAATACTTACTTTTCAATGGAATGTTTTTCTGGCCATGTAATCTGAAGAAACATTTTCTGAAACATAAATCAATTTTTTTGAACAATGAGAAATTGCAAGCAATGATTTGAATTTTAATTACTTTTACAGCACCTATGAATATGCAGAGAAAGGGCATTATAAGGTGGTGATTCTCTCCTACGATAATTCTACATAAATTTCCATGATGATTATGAAATTTTTCGCCATTTCCCTATCGCAAAGCGTGACAAATATTTGCTTCCTTGCATTTATTTTGCTGGGTAATAACAATTTGCTGTTTTCTCCGTTTGATGTATGTACATCTGGATGCAACTGAGTATGATCTATGATTTAAAGACATAAAAAAATCACATATGGGGATTTTTTTTTTTTTGTATTTTGTATAATTATTACAGATGTTAATTCAAAGGCGTGTGAATATTTGCATTTTTTTTACGGACAATGCGATTTCGACTAAACAGTACCAAAAACGAAAATATTGTACTCTTCGCGCTATTTCACCACAAATTCCGTCAATAATTCTCGCCGATTGGAAAAATGTGATCGTAATTAATTTCGATTTTTATCTAAAAAAAGTTCAATCGTTGCCTTCGCTTCATTAAAAATATCCTCTGTGTTTTATGAACAAGCCTGCAATAAAGAGTTACAAATCATTTGTCTTTTACAAAACCGCTGATTGCTTTTATGTGTATCTCTTAAACTGCTTACTAAAAAATCTCTCAGGCTTCTTCACTTACAGCAATTACTTCTGTTTGTGTCATGATTTTTCATTTGCTGCAATTTGTGTTTTGCGTTAATGTTGTCATGATTTCATTCTTTATCACTTTGTGCGGAAAATTCCGTTGGGTATTATTTATCATATCACGTTTGCAACTCCCATTCTGGCAAATTCTATTATGTTCTGTGATTTGAAATTTGTGCTCCAATTGCCGCTTTCTCTGGCTGATGACAACGTAAGGAGTAAATGCTGCCATTAGAGAAAAAACAAATCTCACAACTTAATTGAATTTTAATTGTAGTAGACGTAGGGAATATAGTGGAAATCTCTATTCAGTCGGTAGAAACGAAGATTTAATTGCAGAGTTTTTTCTTGTGTGCACTCTGCTGTGAATGAAAATAAGTAATGCGGCCAAATTGTTTTCAATGGAAATGATATGAAGTGTAGTAGATTTTCAGTTGAGTGTCTTCGCGATATAAAAAAAATATTACAATATTATACCTATAAGATAAATTTTCTCTTGTTAAGGATTATAATACTCCGATATTTTCTATACAGGATGCTATAATTTACCAATTTAAAGGTAACTTTGAATTTTGATTACATTTATCAGCTTTGAGGAAATTATACTTCTAAAGCAACTAGACAGCATTCACTCACATGACTTTCGTAGAAATCTAAACATTTTGTACTTTTATTATTTTCATAAAAACATATACGAACAATCACAAGACAAGTATTCTCCAGCTGCTGTGGCAACTTCTAGATTACACTCCTCGTCTTAACAAACAAGGAATTATACTCCGCTATGTCTCTGCTAAACACCAGCTATTCACGTACCTGTTTCTGTGGGCCAACTGAACACTTTTAGTCGTGGACTTTTCGTCAGTTTCTGTGCCACCTAGACAACATACCGCATCTTTGCTCTATACGGCCGACCCCTGAAGTACCTTACATATTTGCCGTTTTCTGACTTTTTTCCTTGTAGGTAAATTTGTTGTGGTACAATTACTTTTTGCCACTTTGCTGCGAGTAAACCTCATTACATGGCCACGGTAGGTGGTAAGATTATGTTAAGTCAGTGCTAACTTGGCCCTTTACAAGTTTTGTGTACAGACCACCTTGTAGTAACAGGTCATGTTGTTACAACTTGCTGCGGCTTTGACAACACTTGTAAATTAACTGTATTTGAGCATGTGGAGGCCAAAAAAAAAAACAAAGCACTTAAATGTACAACGGTTTCCTGCTTAGCTGAGACTGCTATTAAAAACCGGAACGGAAGTTGGCTTTTTGATATAACTGGTGAAAAAATCAACATGTATAGAATATAGAATTTAGAAAAGGGTAAACAATCTTGGTAAAAATATTAGCACAAAGTTAACATGTTTTAATAAAAATCAAGTGGCGTTAGAAGAACTTAACTAACAGTATGGATGAATATTACATCAGGATGAATATTTAAAGAGAAACATAGAGGAATAAAAGTAAAGGCTGAAACTTTAGAAACAGGTAAGATAGAAAGGACGGTATATGAACTGCGAAGCCGTTGTGTTAATGTATTCTTATAAAAAAGATCAAAATTCTATTTTGGCCAAACGTATACTTTTTTTAGGTCATAAATTTACTTCTTGAGGACTATACCACAGATAAATTTTTATTCGAAAAATTGGATAAAAATATCAGGTCGGGGTCGGAAACAGGGAAAAAGAGATATGTGGATTGTTATTAGGTAATAATTATAAAATTTAATCGTATTGTTCACATCAAATTAAGTTTGAAGACTACAATAAGAGATTAATTTTCTTTTTAGCACATTTTAAGTTGAGGTCCCTGATGTCTATTTACTACGGAATAACCAGAAACAACAGCCTGGTTTTCGTTAGTAACTGCAATATCGGATGAGTTGGCCTTACTACTACTCATCTTAAGAAAGTTTATTATAAAAACAAATGAGGGAAGAAAGTACGAGGAGTCCGTCCGATAGGACAACGATGGAAATCAGGTCATGGTTGACCTGAATGTGCCAGAGGCATGAAGAAAATACTTCCCACAAGTTGGCCGAGGAAGCTAATTCGGAATGACAGCGTAAGTGAAGAAATCACATTATCGACATTGACATAGTGTGGTTACCACCATCAGTATTTTGATACTACATGGCTAAAGAATACATTGCAGGTGACTGGAAATTAAAAACTCACTCAAAGCTTCCCGGAACTGAGGAATAAAAAATTGAGAAGCACACTGCCTTTCTCTATCTTCAGAATGTCTAATTTCTACTCCAGGTTCACTTTTCATTTACCTGCAATAAAAGATTACTTTGATGATTTCTTATGTCGTCATTCCTTTTTTGTGTATGTACGACCTCGTTTAAAATCAGTAAACTAAATATAAATGACTCTTTTCCATTTGCATTCTACTTTTTTAAACAGTGATGGATCGGTATTTCGCAACGTACTTAATAAGTTTCTACAAAAAAGCGAAACGAACGGAGTGCCTTCTAATTTTAGCAGGATCTTGCTGAACCCTTTTACAACAAAAGAGGGAAGAGACAGAACGACGGTCTATCACGCGGTCTTTTTATTTTGGAATGAAGCTGCAAAATCAACACATATAACTTGCGATGTCCAGATTGCTGGTAAGAACCGACCGTAGTCCGGCGAGCTTAGACGCGCTAAACGCCAGCATACCAGCACTGCCGCTAATCTGACAATACTTGATTCAATTTGCAAAACAGCTGATACAGACATGTATCATGTAAATTCTTGGTTTCCATTGATACATTTATCAATTTAAGCATGTCAAGTGCGATAAAGAGCGAACTACTCTGACTAAGATGCTGAATTGATTTACAAAAATGTACCATCATATTATAAACATCTTTTTTCGAAATCCAGAAGAATTTATGAAAATATAGTTTCTCACTGTATTTTCCCAAAATTTTAAGCATATTTTTCTGTTAATTAGTATGAAACCATTCCCAATTTTTGTATATACCGCCCTAATTGCGAGCATGCTCATTGAAAATTTTTAACAGACACGGGGTTTTTACTGGAATACAAAGAAAAATTTCATATATTATATATACTGAGAGAGCCTTTTTGGCAATTTGTGGTTGAGACAAAAAAAAAAAAATTCTGTCGATCTATTTTTTAGCCTCTGTAGAATCTTGTTCTCGTTAACTCGTTCTCATATAAATTAACCTTAATTTTTCTATTCTTCATAAGTTCAAAATAATGGAGCTCTATGAGGAATCTAGTGAATGTTTGTAAATTCATCTAAAAGAATTTTCTAACGTAGCTTAACTAACGTAAGACTAATAATATAAATTAGGATAATTGGTCAAAAATTCGAAATTACTATCATTTCGTGTTTAAAAAATTTAACAATTTTAATTTTTAATATTCTAAATTTGCTTATTCCAAAAGTCTCCATATTCCATGTTAAGCAAAGCAAAATTAGTAGTAGTAGTGCAGTTTTACCCATCTCTGAGCGTAATAATATAATAATATCTTGTGCTTTAATTGATTTTTTCTGCCAACTTAAAGAAAATTCCATGAAAAAGAAAAACAAATTCGCTAAATCATTAGTCAATCCTTCAAAAGTTTCGTTTTGTTATAGACTTGACAAATCATCGCTGGTCTTTGCTCAAGTTTCC
>JAHXMU010024716.1:0-33323 GCA_019455685.1 Philornis downsi
TTTTTTTATTTCAGCATCTAAAATGAAAACAAAAGTGATTTGTATCATGTAAAAATTAAAAAAAAAAAATAAGTAATCGTAAAGGAAAACGGTAGAGAATGCATCCCATTTCCCGGGATATTTATGTAGTTTTATTTCACATTTTCTTCGGGAATCTATGAGAATGTTGGAATGATACTGAACTGAAATATAATAAAAACGCTTAGCAAAATAGCCCTGCGCTTTCTTTGGTGACTGGTTGCAAGTCTAATGTGATCTGTACGGATTTCTACACTCTTGTATCGTATATACTGTCAGCGTCAAAAGAAAGTGTACACCATGTTTTATTCTATAAAAGTGTTTATTTCGGCATTGAAATATTAGAGTTTTTCTAACCTTACATTTATTTGCAAAACATTGTACAATGCTCTTAACAAATTTAAACAAAAAATTTAAATTTTTCAACAACAACAAAAACAGTACAGAAAAAACTAAAACTACTCCATATTTAACGCGTCAAAAGAAAGTGTACACATACAGTAGAATAATGCTCATTTTAAAATAACGCTAAAAATGTACCGTAATTATTTGTTTTTGTATAGAAATTCTTTACATATGATGTTTTCTGTTGTGCTCATGTGATTTCAAATTATTTGCATTTGTTATTTCGTGGAGTGTGTAGTAATATTAAAATGAGAAGGCAAACTACAATTGAGACGAGAGAATTAGTCATAAAATTTAAGGCAGAAGGCAAATCTTTACGTGAAATTGCCTCAATTATTGGAAGAAGCCACAATACTATAAAAAAAATTATAGATAAACAGAAAAAATTTGGAAATTTGGAAGATCAGCCTCGTGCCGGGAGACCAAAACGTCTTAATGACTCAGAAGTTAGGTCCATTGTGAGAGCTGCAAAGAACGATCCAACTATAAGTGCGGTGAAAATATCAGAGCAAATGTCCGAATCATCTGAAATGAAAGTAAGTGCCAGTACAGTCCGCCGAGCGTTACATGCAAATGGTTTATATGGAAGAGTTCCCAGAAAAAAAACCATACATCTCCAAACAAAATAAGAAGCGACGTCTGGAATTCGCGAAAAAATACAATAACAAAGAAAAATCATTCTGGAACAACGTAATTTTTACAGACGAAAGTAAATTTGAGGTCTTTGGACCAAAAAAACGTGGTAAAATTTGAAGAAGCAGAAATGAGGAATTTGACAAAAACAACATAATATCTACCGTGAAACATGGTGGAGGTTCGGTGATGGTGTGGGGCTGTATGGCGGGAAGCGGTGTGGGAAACTTAGTATTTATTGACAGTTTAATGAACAAAACAGACTATTTAAACATTTTAAAAGAGAATTTGGTGCCTAGTGTAGAGAAATTAAGATTAGACCGTGCATGGATCTTCCAACAAGATAACGACCCTAAGCACACCGCCAAAATTGTCAAAGAATGGTTGTTGTAGCACACTCCAAAGCAGCTGGATCATCCCCCACAGTCACCGGACCTCAACCCAATTGAACATCTGTGGGAACATTTGGACAGACAAATAAGAAAAAAAACGATAACCAGCAAAGACTCTCTGAAACAAATTTTACAGGAGGAGTGGTACAAAATTCCAACGGAAGTAACGTCGAAATTGGTGGAATCTATGCCCAAGAGGCTAGAAGCAGTTTTAAAAGCCAAGGGAAATCAAACAAAGTATTAGTCATTATTTTTTTTTAATTGTTCTGAACATGTACACTTTCTTTTGACGCATTAAATATGGAGTATTTTTAGTTTTGCTTTTACTGTTTTTGTTGTTGTTAAAGTATTTTAATTTTTTATTTAAACATTGTAGGATCATTGTACAATGTTTTGTAAATAACAGTAAATTTAAAAAAAAATTAATTTTTTGATGCAAAAATGAACACTTTTATTTAAGAAAACATGGTGTACACTTTCTTTTGACGCTGAGTGTATATGTTACATCTTTTCCCATATAAGATGCAATTGGTTCACGAGTTAAAACCAAATAATGCACAAGAACGCAGTCATTATAGTCACCGTTAACGTTACTTATGCGCCACCCTTTATATTCAAGTTATGAGTAGAAACAGTGCAAATAAGTGTGGCGCCTTGTATGCCCAAATTGGATTTTTTTTGAGTCCAAGAGTTTGTGAAATTATTCACTTGCTGCATTTTATTTTCTGTAGCTAAGCTTCCAGAAACTTTGACAGAGACTGAGATCGTTTACTTTTGATAGGTCAAAATATTAAACAACGTGACGCTTTGAAACCTAAAACATGTGTTTTATAAGGTTGCCACTTTTCACAAAAACGACTTTTTTTAAACTATCACCACAATCTATACGTCAGGTCGGCTAGTTTTGGGACCACCATCGCTCAATATGTGTTTATAACTATATATATGTATATATATATATATATATGTATATATATATATGTATATATATATATATATATATATATATACATATATATATATATAACTATATGTTGTGGGAAATATTCACTTAATTGACTTGGAGTAATCAGAAAGTGAAATATCTAATAACAATCGATTTGATACGGCGGTTAGAAAGAGCTTGATCATTGTATATAAGTGAAATGCGTTTAGTTATTTGGAGTTATGTGAAGTTTTATCAGTCTGATTATCATTTTAGAAATCTGAATCAAATTGATATAATTGTAGCTCACATTTGTCTCCATTTTTTTGAAATAAAGTTTTATTTTTTATGCCGGTTATAATATAACACTATTTCCTTCACGTTAACAACTTTCGATACGAATATTGTCATGAAAGCCATATGATTCCAATTTTTTTTTTTACAAAATTTCGACACTAACAAATCGTATTTTTAGAAACAAGTGAAAGGATACCTCAAATTGCAACTTAAGAGAAAGAAAAAAAAAACGCTAATTAACCAAATATATTTGCATTTATTTTAGTTGTACATTTTTGTTAATAGACTTAAGGTTAGAATGGGTACTGGAATATTTACCTGGGCTATATAAAGCAAGAATATCTGTTGAAGCCTAACACATATTTATCAATATTAACGCGATTATTGAATTTTATTAAACAAAATGCATGTTGATTCTACGTATAGAAATAAATATTTGAAAAAAAAAAACAAAAAAAAAAAAAGCTTTTGTGTATAAAACTTTAAAAATAACATTAGGAATTTTAAGTGTTGTAAGTTTTAGCTTAAATATATTTTGCACACTACACACATACCTGCAGAAAATATTAGTATTAACAATTCAATTAGTATATACAATTTACCAATTGTGCAAAGTAGTATAACATTTAACGAAATTTGTGTATGTTCTGGCTTTTGATTTGATAACTTGATAATAGCAACTGGCTCCCAACTTCCTGGTCTCTTACAGTTCCCATTGTTTCTATTAATAATTATTAGCAGTACCAAATTTGAACCGCTATCGTTACAATATTTTCATACTCCCCTGTATAATACCAGTAGTTTGTGACTGGGACTGGCTGAGCTAACCAGACTGTTCCCGAAACGGCGGAGTTGATGAAAACCATTTTATTTTAAATTTGATCAATCACAATTTATTGTACCATTTACTATGGCTAGCGGCACGAAATAAGTTGGCCCTCCAATTCAAGTATCCCCAAAAAGAAATGTCGTTAAATTCTAAATTATTTGATTTTGTCATAGTTTTTACACGGCATTTCTTTCCTAAAATTTAGTTTAACCCTGTCACGATCGTTATAGCACTCTTTCCCGATTGATATTAAATTAAGTCAGTCTTAGAAACGGCACAATTTTCCTTGCCTGCTTACATCAAAATATAAGATAAATTGTTTGTCATTTTGATAATGGTATATTAAATGCTTCTCCATGACAAAATCTGGTCGAAAATTAGATTTTCTATAGGCATGTGATGAGTTCATAAGTTCGTTCAGCTGGCTAAAATATCTCTACTGGTATTCCTCAAAATTGCGCAACTTTATCAATCATTTTTTCACTTGTAGTTATTCTTTGTTATTCTAAGCTGAACTTTTTTCTAAAGCCACATAGATAAGGTTCTATCAAATCGAATTGAACAACACGTTTAAAATATAATGGGTAATAAGATGAACATAATCTCGTCCAGCAATAGCTGGTTCACTTATTTGGACCGGCTTCTTAACAGGGCACAATACCCTCTGATTCCATTCACCAGGCATGCATTCGTTCATCTAAATTGTATGCAGAGGCTGGTGCATGCCACTTATCAGCTAAAGTTGTTGAGCCGGCAGACCATCGCCAACCATTGCTTTGTTATTCTTATGCTGCAATATTACTATTTTGAGCTCATTTTGGCTTGGTGGTTGATAGTACATGACATCAACCATAACTAACATAGTTTCCTCAATTGTCCTTGTGAGGATAAATATTAGTGCATTAATCTCTATATTCACTTGTTGGTAGTATTTTCGTGTTTCGCCTGAAGATCTTTGTCGATATTTCCCCAACCGGTCTTCTTCTTGTATTGTATTCCCTCATAGCACACTTTACAATCGGCTGAAGCGTTGCCATGAGAGCAGCATCCGTTTCAATAGATGCTGTGGGACATTCTTCATCGCACAATTGATTGCGACAAGTGTACCGCATTAGCGACACTTTGTGCCCGGAGTATTATCAGGATAAGGGGCGTTGTATCACAGTAAATGGGAAAGAGCTGCATGAGGCCGTGTCATAAGCGGGGAATGTGCAACTTTACGATCTGTGGATTTTTTGTGTTGGGGTACTTATCTTTTTCTTCTGGTGATCCGAGGCTTTGTTGACAACAGAGACTCCTCTATTCTACAGGGTGGCGCAATAGAACGTGCATATTGCATCATCTTTTTTTGCGGGGTAGAAAAGGCGCGGGCGGGGGGCGCCTACATCGTTGGGTTGGCGGGCTCATGGAGTTGTAGTCGCTATGAATCACTTCGACGCATTTTGCGTGCGCTCATTTTACGAGAACTCTCGTTCATATATTGCTACTAGGCGACTATATTGTGCTGAATATGGACTACGACGAATTAGTGAAGCTCCGAGTGCTAATTTAATTAAAATATGGGTAAAGCGTTTTGAAGAGACCGGTTCAACATTTAAACCACAAGCAAATGGTCGCTCAAAAACATCTAGGACCGAAGACAATGTTGAGACAGTTATGGAGTCAGTACGAGGAAATCCACAAATGTCGACTCGCAAGAGATCGTCTGTCTTACAATTATCGCGACGAAGTTTGCAACGAATTTTAACATTGGATCTTAAGCTGCATCCATATAAGCTGCAATTAACACAAGAATTGAAAGAGTCTGACTTCATAGCAAGGCTCACATTTGCTAACGAAATGCTTAATCGATTTTCCAATTTTGACAATATCCTTTTCTCTGACGAGGCTCATTTCCTTATGAATGGGTTCATAAACCGTCAAAATTGTCGTTACTGGAACAGTGAAAATCCCAAAATCAAACACCAGAAACCATTGCATAGTCCTAAAGTGACAGTATGGGCAGCAATCTCTGGCAGAGGAATAATTGGTCCATTTTTCTTCGAAGTGCGCGGGCCGAAACGTCACGTTTAATACGGAACGCTATGTTGAGATGTTGGACGCATTTTTGGCTCCAGAAATTGAAAGTTCAAGAATAGTGAATTCCAGAACTTGGTTCCAACAAGATGGAGCTATCTGAAACACATCAAATGACTCCATGGCGGTGGTGAAGCAGATGTTCCCTGGCAGACTGATTTCGAAAAGAAGTGATATCCCATGGCCCCCACGTAGTTCAGACTTGACGCCTCTTGACTTTTTTTGTGGGGTGTATGTGATTAATCTATTACCAAGAGATCAATCTGTTTTGTGATGACTCGATCAGAAGACAGCGGAATTCTCTTATGGAAACAGTCAGTAACAGCATACACGAATGCTGTTTTGCGATGTATAGCTTTATATGTGTTTGATTATGTACTTTTCTTCCTCTGCTGAATTTATTACGTTTCTCATCGCGGCGAAGTTAACCAGCCTAAAAACGTTATTGTGTAAACGGAATTTTGTGGTTGCCGGTCCTAGAAAATCTTCTCTTTCTAATTTTGAATTAAAATATTTCTGAATAATATAATGTCGATGCCAAGACAGTGGTCGAGTTAGGACTACTTAGTCAATGACAAGAATAAACCGCAATGTATGCGGTTTTAGTTTCTTGCCATCTACAAACGCACATTAGAATTTATGCGCTTTCCGTAGCAGCTGTAGTAAATATCACTGTTTTCACGCCGACCACATCCTTTGTCATTGTGTATTCTTTTCCAATTGCTCGCATTTCCCGCTGGCCGTTAGGTGAACCGCAATCAAGGTTGCTCAGTTACAACAGCTTGATGGGTGTAAAATGCAAACTCCACATTACATTCCCAAGGCATCCTACTCGTTATATTTTCGTCACACATTCGCAAAATCTAGACCTCCATTCACCGTAAAATTATATGCGTGTTTGTTTCGCTAGACACTCAACTTATAAAAGTGAAATCTGAAATACTAAATTTCCATCTATCACTTTAAGTTTTTTATTTTTTTTATTATTATTTTTCTGTTGTTCATTTAACGCAAAAAGATTGTAACAAAAACAAAATTATACAATTTTCATAAAATTTATGTGAAAGTTTCCATATCAAATTTACACGTATGTCTTGCAATTTCTTGGATTTTGTTTATAAAAAAAAAAAGCTGATACTAATCAGGGAGTTGGTGATTCGTTGCTGCTAAAGTTGCATGAAAGTTGCATTCTCATATTTCTGCAAGGGAGGGAAACTTGTGGTGAAACATGGCACGCAGAGCAAATAGTTGAAAATTTTAAAGAAATTACTACGAAAATTATTTTATTTGGCTCACACCAATTGCTGTATTTGATTAAATTTTTTTGAAATTATTTTTTTTACCAAATTTGAAAAAATATCCAGTGTAATTCGAAATCCAGAACATGTAAATAAAGGCTTATATGTTACGTTGTATTAAACAATTAGCTCTTACCAACTAACCAATCAGTCTTTGATTAATTTATAAATTATTCTCTTACTAATTAATCTAATATAATTAATCGTTGATCTATTGAACAATTAATACTTGGATAATTTAGTTAAACATAAATTTATTAATCAGTTTTTCCTTAATTAATAATTCCATTATTATTTGACAAACTATTTAAACAGAACTTAATCCTTGATTAATGTCGCTCACCAATTCAATTTGATATTCCGATTAAATATAATCCTGATTATTTGTAAACTGGATTATGATTTTCTTTGTTTCGTTTTGTAATCTATTGGTTGATCTAGTGTTGTGTCGTATCAATGAAATGTTGAGTCGAACAATGATTTTGTTAATACTATTAATGATAATTGTCACAGTCTTTTGTAGCCATTATTATTATTATTATTATTTTTTTTTTTCTTTGTTTATAGTGTTACATTTTCCACCTTTTCATATAGTTAATAAAATGTTGTTTCCTTTGTGTTTAACTTAATTAAATTATGGACTATTAATGTGAAATGTTTTTGTTCTCCTCTCTCTCTTTCTCCTCTGTCTTTTTCAGCTGCATGAATAACAACAAATCCGCCACGCACTCGACGTACAATGTTTTCACATTTTTTGCGCTTTTTTAATTTGTTTAAGAAATGTTTTTAAATTTGCCAAAGAAAAATTGTTGAAAATCGTTTTTAAATAGTTTGGAAACTTTCAATTCATATTCAAAATTTAAGCGTCGATATGCGTTGGTTGTTGGAAATGATACGAACCTTTCGAAATGTAATTAAGCCCATGTCCAAACATCCTTATTAAGTGATCCTTTTTCTGTTCCAAGAATAGGTAATTAGCTATACTAAACTCTAGGCGGCACAAAATCATATTTCGTTTTGAGTTTGTTATATTATTTATAATTGTGTGCCAACAACCAAATTCGAGGAATTTCTTGCATATATAACAATTATTCTAAATGTAATTTTTTGTTTAATATATAAATAAGTTCATTTCTATTTTTTTTTTTTTTCATATGTTATACGTTTAAGTTTAATGTTTTGGCTGAATTTGTAAGTGGAGCAAAAACTTGTTGAAAAAAAAAAAAACAAAATCATAAAATAGAGCTCGCATTTTTTCTGTCATGAGTAACTCATACTCTCTGCTCTTACTTCATGAGTTCGGGTCAATCATACACGACTCTAGAATAGTTAGCGCTAACACCGACTCATAGCCCACCGACAGTGAGTACGTCATCTATTTGATGCGTGGATGACTCCGATTCACGAAATTCGAAATCTTTCAAAAGTGGAATAAGTGCATTTTATTGGTCACCGTTAATTTCGAAATTAACTTAATCAAAAAATTTAGTTTTTAAACAGTTAAATATTTTCAATTGTTTTTGTTGTTGTGTTTGTTGCAGCCCGTTTATATGTACCTGTGTTTCTTCTTGTCGGTTTCCCTCTATGTTGGTGTCCAACTCTAAGTAGAAAAATCTTTTAGGTTGGAATGAGTTGCGCAGGTTCGGTTGAACAGGTGTTTAACTGACAACATTTCAGCATTTCAGATCATTCGGGATAGATGAATTTGTTATGTTTTCAACCTGTTTGCGCTGATTTTAGAGCGCTCTAACTGTTCTCCACATTTCACAAACGTCGAAATCCAGACCGCATTTTTGTGTTATCATACAACTTGTGTAAAAATCTTTGGGCATCAGATACGAGTATGTCGAAGTCATTGAGTCCTTCGATGGTTATGATTACCGGGAAATGGTGCGATCTTGGGCTGATGTTAGAATGCCAAGAAACGGGCGCAATGGGTATATGACAGTGCAAAATGTAGTACCGTCTGTTTGTTTCGCTATATTTATGCCCCTATAGCTATTGTCCATACGAGAATGCTCCGAATTATGGTGGCCATTAACGTCGAAATATCGGCAGTAAACACTGGAGGAGGGTAGAAATATTTGAGCCCAATATAGAGCTCCCATATCTATGTTTCGATAGCCCCAGACTTAACTGAAACCCCATAAATGTCACGATGACTTGATCTCTACAGCCATGTTCAGGCGATATCGCTGCACTGACGCTACTTGTACACCCTTCTTTAGAAGGATTCCTGGATCCGTTTCATAAATGCGGTCATCTCTATGGTCTTATTTTGCAGTCCATTTCAACAGCAACGCATAATTGTTATTACCTCAGGTTTGGGAATAGCGATTTGCTATGCAAATTGTAGATTTCGCTGACAACTGAGAAAGAGGTGCAATTGTTCCATGTTGCTGCGAAGAAGATGGCGACAGCGATAAACTGGGACTGCCTTGCCGTCTATTTGAGTAGTGTAATGTAGCTAGACTTGGTCTATTTTCTCGTGTGTTATTGAGATTATAGCAATTTCTGAGATTGCATCAAAAGACAGATATGGAGCTGCGGTATATGTTGTTCTGGCATGCAGAACAGAACCATGGTCGCAGATTTTTTTGACACGGATAAACAGGATTTGAAGTTATCGCTTCGGGTAGATATACTATGATACAATAGAAGATTAACGGATAGTTCACAGCTGTGGCAATCCTGAGTCGTATGAGAGATTATGTTTTCATGGGATTGAATGTATTCAGTTTATGATTTTTCTGTGGAATTTCATGAATCATCTCTGTAAAGTGTACATTACGTATAAAACATATCGGGACATGTTGAGGAAAAAATAGAATTGTAATTCATATATTTCACATCAAAATGTATTTTAACGCTTCCAAAGTAGGCCTCACCGAGGGCAATACCTCTGCCCCCACATGCATAGAATGTACAACTAAATACATCTTCATGAGGAAGAAGTAAGACGGAAACTTTTGCATTTTGTTTGGTTTACAGTGACGCTAAAAATTGCAGTGAACATGACAATTGTAGAAATTTTGTCAAAGTAGTCAATTGGATAAACGGGCCGTGCAGGCTTTTAAGATCTCGGTGACAAATAGAATGCACCTATGCTGGACTATGTTCTAATCGGAAAATTGAGGATATATAATGATTGCGTTAACATGCGAAGAGAAATTATACACGTAAGTTAGTGTGATCCTTAACTACTAAACTATATAACTTTTCAAAAGTTAAACAAATGCTCTGTTCTTTGGCATTGCGCAAATAAACAAACAATGGCAAGTGTAACGTCTTAATCCAATGATGAAATTCCAAGATGTGCCCAAACAGAATAATAGCATAACTTGGAAATATTCTAAGTATTTCGTTTATTTGCAGCATTATCAAACGTGCAAAACTTTCTTACGATGTGTCAGTTATTTCTATGCCTAACATTGAGAAATTCATGTCATAACTTTAGAAAACTCAAACTGAAAATGCCAAATTGGTACGTTTTCGCTCGGTAATATTATGTTTGGTTCATCCGGCAGTTTTGCTTGTCGAAAGCTATCCACTTTTGTAATGTTCATGCCGGGAAAGTTGATGTTCTTGTCCATTTAGAGTTTGAGAATAGGCTAAGGTCGTTGCGAAACTATGGTCTCTAAGCATTCATTTTACCTAATAAGATTATTTTACATTATTTTCGATACAATACGTTTCTCAAAAGTTTATATAACATTTACTAACTACACTTAATAAACAAATGTGTCATTTTTGATATGTCAGTATTGCAATTAGTCGACAGTTTCAGAAAGAGAAACATCCTAACCCAATCCTCATCCAATCATTAACTTGTTGTTGATTCGTTATATTTATTATTTTCCGCATTCTTTTTCTTAATCCGGTTTTCAAAGAGATTACTTACTTATTGTAATCGGTCATAATATGAAGTTTTTTGTTGCCGGGCATAATAATGAACTCCATACGCAACACTAATGAATTTAAGCTGAAAGTTTGTCCCTTCCTAGGGAACCTTGTCCGCAGTTTATTTGTTAAGTTCATTGTCGTCTCCATTGTCGATCCACACGATTTGATATAAACAATCCATTCAATACAAATTGATGTATTTACTGCGTCTGTGTCGTAGATATACATCCCCTACACTATAGTGAATATTTTATTCTCGAAAGCTACTAAGACTATTTGCGCAAATGATCACGTTGCTTCACGGTACAGCAACGGGTGGAGATTCAGTGAAGAAAGTATTTTATTTTTGCTTAATACTAGCATGTTTTCCAGATGCTCGCTTTAGTTTTTAAATGTAAATCAATTAATTAAATACTTATTGTCACTTGTCGTTGCTTCAGAAAGCTGCAGTAACGTCAACAGCATGGATAAACAACTATGACCTATTCGGAAAATGATACAGGTTCCATTTTCTACAACTTTCACGATTATCATTTTCAAAATACCTAATCAGGAAGCAGGTTGATAATTGAGAGATTATAAGTTATCGCTTTCAATCACAATGATTTTCATTGTAATATTTCGAATTCCCAATAAAATGCGCTAATTTTTATCAAAATAAGAGCGATGTTTTCGACAAGCATGAAATAGAGATATCGAGAATTTCATTTATGAAATAAAGCTTGCTAGAAATGGATATATTGGCGCATATTTTCTGCATGACAACCATGCATTTTTCATTTTTTGCATTATGACCTGACTCTTAGCAAAGAATATTAAAACTATATTTTTTTCCTTCGGTATTAAAAAGCACAGTGGTTTGTAGCACAAAAAAAATCTAATAATTATGGTTCTCCAAAACTTCGTTAATTGTGTTTAAATATCGATTGCCGATTGATTTTTTGTGATTTGTGCTTATTTGGTGATTAAATCCTATGAAACGACTTTGATTAAATTTTGTCTGAGCATTTTATTGTGTTCAGTTTATCAGGATCTTGTCAAAAATTGGATAACATAATGATTTTTTTCTTTTGTTATACAGTGCAACATATTAAGAATAACTAGCGATCTCCGGCTTCAAACCATATGGAATACACGACATTTGTGCTCCACAGTCCGGTATCCAAATTTTTCTTGTACGTCACAATTTTAAGAAATTTGCGTTAAAAGTTGCGAAAAGTTCCAATTTATGATTTGTTGTATGGTTAAAGGGAAGGATCTTTCTAGCAAATGGCACTCAATTTTAAATAAATTGTACTTTGGGGAATAAAAATGATATCCTCTTTGCCGAATACCCTATAATTTGCGAGATATCACTACTGTATGCCATCACATATTTAGATAATATGCGACGCAAATCAGTCTGTTCAATCGCTTTGATAAATATGAGAATTTAAAACAAATTCGCCATGTTTCGTCTAATAAACTCTAAGTTTCTTTGAAAAATTAACGACTGATTTGTATTGTTCGCTACATATAATATCTAGTATTAGATGTTACCATCAACATTGGTTTTTGAAATGAATATGCACCGTGGGTACGTTGATTTAAAAAAGTCCATTTATGAATTTATCCTTAGGGGATATCTCGTAAACCAAAGGATATTCGAAAAATGCCGAATGCCACCTTTTAAATTCCCCAAATCCAAGGTGATTAGAATTCAGCAGAATTTGTATCTCTATTATTTAAATATATATTTCTATTAATTTACAGAAAGCACAAAATGAATGCTTTTTGGTAAAATAAATAGCAAATTTCCCAAAATATGTGATGGAAAATTTTTAAAACCGAATGCTACATTTGGAACGATAAATGTATGCGTGCCCGATCGTTTGATTGCGAAAAATTTGGCACACTTACCTACAGCCTTTGAATTTGCTCAGTTTTTTCAATATTTTATAATATAATCAGATCGAACTAGAGTTATCCAATTTACTTAAAATCCATGTGCAAATTAGGAATTTGGGAAACAGTATTGTATTTTCGAATCCTAACTTTTGACCTAAATGCGCCTCTCGAAATGGTTGCCCGATTTAACTTTTAAATTTTAACTTTAAATCAAACAGTCAAATATTAAGTATCGAGAACTTCAAAATTCCAAAAATGAATTTTTGATGCCACTCAGTGTCATAAATATATCCTCAATTTTCCTCTCAGATCATATAACCGCGTCTAAAATGTATGAAAGCTCATTACCTATACAGTCAGCAAACAGTTTATGTGTTGTAATTCATTTCATATTAAGTCGTCTTATTGTTTTTGTTTTATGCACAATGGGGAAAATATACTATTTAGGACAAAACTAATAAAAAAAAAAAGAAAAAAAACGGAACAAGCTAATGTTAAAACGTACAAAGAAACAAAGCACCAAAAATGAAACGAAATTCATAAAAATATAAATATACTAATGCAAAATAAAATGTAATAAACCTACAAAGAAAACAATGTACAATTTTAGCTAAACAATCGGTATATACCCGTATCGACCAAATAATAGTACACTCAGCCCAAAAAATATCTTCCCACCCGCCCACCATTTATGTCTACTTATGCTGTATGGCAGCTCTTGGCTAAATATCAAGAAAAAAATGGCAGCTACAATTTGACTCCAGCGAACTTCAAGATGGCGAAGTTAAGCTAAAGTTTTAAAAATATTGAAGAAAATATCTAACAAACAAATTTAGTAATATTTAGTCATACTAAAATATGATTATTACCACCTACAAAATGTCATCACCCCTGAGTCAAGAACTGTTTTCCAAATACAGGGATGAGTGTGTGAAAAATATATTCAAATCATGACCACCAGTTAAGAAAAAAAAAATACAGCTTTACAAAGAAGAAAAAATCCTGGCTCTAACTTAAATTTTCACAAGAAAGTTTCCAAAGAATTTCCAACATTCTTTGACACGACATGTGATATAAAATTCTAGTGAAAATCCGCAAATTAGTACCAACTTTTAAATATAAAATGTGTGCAAACATCAACAGTCTCACCAACAAATACCAAAAAACCAAACAAAAACACCAATCTCAGCATTCTCACAACTCTTTACAGTTTCTAAGTTTTACATTTTAACAAATTAGAATAATTGAAAAATAAGATATATCACAAAATATTGAAAAAAATCGAAAATAACCAAATAGTTACTAATCGAAAACATATGATAAATGTTTATTTTTTAGTAAAATGTATGTGAATAATAAAAAAATACAACAAATTCGTTTCGCTCTTTCTCCTCAATACCTCTACTCACTCTAATACAACTCTATGCAAAATATTTTACAAGAATATCAACGATTCGTTTCAGTGTATTTTATGTAAAATGTAATCATCACATGTACTCGTATGTGTGTAATATATGTATATGTAAGTAATAAACCTAATGAGAATTATACCTATATGTATGTAAAGGATAATGAATGATGAGGTGGCGATGTATGGCGGCGAAACTATTATGAGCTCTCGTTGTCAAATGTTTCCGATGATTTATTTGTTATTGCTGATCGAAATGTTTGTTAAATAAATTTTAAAGCAAGAAAGAAAAAAAACAAAATACACAAAAGAAAAAATAAAATGCTAATTTAGTAAATGTTAACAAAATAAACAAATAAAGCAATTGCGTTTTATTTCAAATTCTCTGTTGATGGGTACTTCGTATGCGCTCATTATTAAAAAGGTTCAAGTGATGCGAGCAGAACCATTAAAATCCTGGATATACAGGGTATCCGTCGGGAAGGTATACTACTTTGTTTGTTTATAATTTTTGATTAAATGAAAGAGAATGGATATTATATTGATAAATTATTTTATTCAATGTCGGCAATTATGTATGGAATACAATATCAGATAAATGTCCGCCTCTGTTAGCTTCACAAATGCGAGCCCTTTTTGAGCACATTTTTCATTACATTCTCACGCATTTCACGCGGTATTTCATTAATATCATCACGAATATTTTGCTTGAGTTGCTCAAGCGTTTCTGATTTGTTTGCATAAACCTTGCTTTTCAGATATCCCCACAAAAACAAGTCCGCAGCAGTCAAATCAGGCAACCGTGGAGGCCAATCAACGTCACCATTTCTTGAAATAACTTGTTGTTGAAAGAGGTGTCGCAGTAATTCCATTGTAATCCTGGCTGTATGTGATGTGGCACCGTCTTGTTAATACCAAATGTTAATCAAGCCCAAAGCATGCAGTTGTGACGTTAAAAAGTTTTCCATCACATCACGATATCGCTCCCCATTGACAGTTACTGTTACGTCATTTTCAGCTTCAAAGAAGTAAGGTCCAATGATTCTTCCTGACCACATTGCACACCAGACTGTCACTTTTAATGGATGCAAAGGTGACTGATGAATAATTTGAGGGTTTTCCATTGCCCAGAACCGACTATTCTGTTTATTCACATATCCATTCAAATGAAAATGTGTCTCGTCACTCATTATTATTTTTTCATGAAAATCGGGGATGTCATGCGCGAGCTGTAACATTCTATTGGCATATGTATGGCGGCGTAAATGGTCTTGTAGAAGAAGCTCTTGTGTTAACTAAATCTAAAATGGAAACAAATGCAAATCCTTGTGCAAAATTGTGGCCAAAGTTGTTCTTTGAAGACCAAGCTCCTGAGCACGGCGTCGAATTGAGGTTGATGGATTGTTTTGAACACTTTCTTGAGCAGCAGTAATATTTTCAGCCGATCTGGCAGTACGTGGACCTATCAGTTATAGACTCTCTTTCTTCGAAATCATTAACTACACGATAAATAGTGCGTCTTGTTGGCACGTTGTTTCTTCCAGAAATTGCACGTAACTTTCTCACCGTCACAGTAATCGATGATTGATTTTGATAAAATGTTTTAACGATTAAAACACATTCGTTTATCGAATATTTTTCCATAATAAATTTTCCACGTCTCTACTTCATGACTGCCAAATATGAACTGTCAAGACTAATGGTCACCAAAATGGCGGCAAAACAAAGTAGTATACCTTCCCAGCGGACACCTTGTATTGTATCATGCACGGATGCTTAAATAATAGCTTATCAAAGTTTATCGAAAATATAAATATAAAATTAACATGTAGACAAATTTATTTTTATCATTTTGCATATAGATCTATTTATGCGTCGTTTTATAAAATTCCAAGTACGCCAAGGAAAATCTCTCTTCAACTAATATATTTATTCCATACAGTTATTCGTTGATGGAATTCGGTTGTGGTATAGAAAATTTTGTCCTGTCGTTTGAATACCGGAAAACATCACGTATTCACTTTTTCGACATCTATAGGACCGACTTATTTAATATTATAACTATCATTTTGTGGAGCTTAATGCGCCTCTGGAAAGGTTTGCTTTTACAGCATCTCTCCTCAAACTTTAAAATATTCAAACCATTTATATTCTATCCCACTATTTTTAACATTTTTATTTTTATCCACCTAACGAATCACTGGGCGATAAGTCTGAGCAAAGCTTTTATCAGACTTACCTATCGCTTTAAGATGCCCAAGTAAATCAAATTATAAAAACGATGCAGACACTGTATTTATTGTTTCAATTTTTAAATTTAAAAGTTCATAAATATTAGAAAACATGCTAAATTTCTATGTGCTGAACGAATTTCTAGTCGTATCATTTAGCAGTTATCGTTGCGAATAACTTTGAATAGATCACCTGAAAAAAATAATTCCAAGAATTTATATCACTTCCACATGAAATTAAGTCTCTCCAACTACTAACCTTCTTGGCCCAGAGCACAATTGATGGAAACCATGACGCACTCATCGGCCAGGAAACGGTACTTGCCATCGGAAATACATACGAGTTTATAAATCGGATGGCAGGGCGTTAAGCACTTAGATTTGTTCAATTCCAGATTACCCAGTTTTTCCAGTAAATTATCCAAAGTGTCCACTTCTTCCGTGTGACACCAATTCAACGTAGTCACTTCGTAGGCTACATGACAAACGCTGGTAACTTGAATTTTCGATTTATTTTCTGTTCATTTTCTCCAAACTTACGTTTCAGGATGACGCCTGTCAGACGACAGTTGTGCGCTTTGAGCTCGCATTTATTGGCGAACTCCCTGAAGTTTGTGCCATCAGTTCCACATGTAGGATCATACAAATCTGGACAGATTTTGGGGCAATCCGGTTGATAGTTTATCAGCAAATTACCATGGGAAATATTAAACAGGACGCAGATTAGAATCAAACCAACCATTATTTTCGAGGACATTTTGTGTCAGTGGAAGTTGGAGAAAAATTTAGATATTGCAAATCTTGAGGCTTTTGTGTTTGCTCCGTTAGTCTCACTCGAGATTGTGGTTAAAAAATCAAAGATTTTGCGGTTCTTATAGCACTTGGATTTATTTGTTTAAAGCATTTTTTTGTTGATAAGTAGATAAAATGTGCGATAAGCCAAATGTTGGATTATTGCTGTAGTATTAATGAGTTTCTTTTTTGGTGACTGCAAACATTCGAATGACAGAGAATTGACGCAGAAATGATAATTTTCTGTTGTCTTGAACAAAAGCCAATAGAGAACTTTTTAACAACAGCATTTATACACACACATAAAGAGGAAACAAACTTTTTATCCCTTATTTTATTATATTAATTGCTTAAGAATATTTTTAACGTCCTGACTGGGCCTTTTCGGAATTTAGACTTGACAAACCTGGTCATTTTTTTATTTTGTTAGATTAATTGAAATATACCGCTGTATTAGGTATATCCCTGAATATAGATATAACAATTTTAAACTATCAGCGTCGAGTCAACACAGCTACGAAAAATTTTTAGGTTATTTGTATGGGGGGCACCAGAAGTGCTGTGGTTACTTGGATGATTTTTCTCAAACTTTACCAGACAGCACAAATCAATACAATAATCAAGAATCTAAGCTGCTGCAACCTACAAATTAAGAGTTATAGAGAGGTACTGAATTTCAGAAAATATGTAGGTCATTTGTGGCAGTGCCTTACATGTTCACCCTCAGCTAAAGCTCGTACCAAATTTTAATGAACTTCTCGTAACTGGATAAAAAAAAAATATGAATATAAGAATATGAGGGTTAAATTGGTCATTTGAATAAGGAGTTCCAAAAGGATCTTAGTTAATCGGTAGAGTTTTTTTTTTTTAATTTTACCAAGCAGTACAAAACAACACTCTACAAACTCGGAGTTATAGAATAAAAACTACACTTCAAATATCTCCATATACATATATGGGAGGTAACAGAAGGCGCGTAGTAATGCATTTTTAGACCATAATTTAGTAAAATGAACTGCGTAAAATATATGATCATAAGAATACGTAGATTAAATAGATCATTCATGTGGGGGGTACCAGAAGAGGCGTCGTTAATCTGGCGCCTTTTTAAAATTTTACCAAACATTGTACAGCAACACATTAGGGAAAAATTTTGTGTTGCTCCTGGTCACCGATTAGGAGTTACATGGGGAAAACTAAATTTCCGAAAATCGGTCAAATTAAGTGGACGGTGCCAGAAGGGTCGCGCCAACATAGTCCATTTATAATCTCCGTTAATTGTCTGATAAAATATTAGACTGTGCCAAGAAGAGGAGTTTCGTAAAGATTTAAAGCAGTTATTTTCTCTGTAAGTCAACCAACCAGATAGACAGACAATCATTGCGGAAAGTCGAGAAACAATCGATAAAAAACACTTGATGTATCATTTTTGTCATATCAAATAATATACCTTCATTACTTCGAGTAAAGGTATCAAAAATTTTAGTTTTTGAGTATGAACCCAAAGTTTGATAAATTAAAATAATACTTTTTTTATGCTGTAGTGAAAAACATACTACACTATTTTCAATTTTCGCACAGCAGAATTATTTTCTGATACGCTCTTTCGATTCTGCCAATTCGCTTTCTTCCCAACCCATTAAAATGTCCTGGAAACAATTTGTGCGAAAAATGACAAAGATAGATATGAAATTTGTTCATTTACAAAAAAAAAATCTATATTTACACACAAGCATGACATTAAACAGTTCGACATTTTACTTGGAAGCTCTGAAATGGTTCTTAGACATAGGGGATAAAAAAAATCTACATTTAGGCACCTCCAACTTCTACAGCTTCTATTGAGTTGACTTCATAATAATATGGCGTTAAACAGTTCAACATTTCAATTAGATGCTTTGAAATTTATTGGTTGTATTTAAAAAAGTCTTGACTTTTTGCTTTTGATCTCTTGTCTAGAGCATATGAAAATTTTTCCCAATTTTATGTGGATTTCATTAAATCAATCATAAATATCTATCCAACGCCATATGTGCTCACATGGTACTTCCCAGCAAGTAGTGGTGGTTCATGCAAAACAAATACTTCTTGTTAAACTTTCGATATTTTACAAACTTGCTGAAAAGGTAACACTCTGTGTGTTTGTTTAAGCGATAATCATCTACAACGTTGGTAAAGTACTGGCAAAACAAAATGTTAAAAGTTTTGCCAATGGCTAACCGAGAAGTTTATCAATCCCAAAGTGATAATACCGATCTAGGTGGAACGATTTCTTCTTTACCCATAATAAAGTTTTTCGTTAGAAAGATGGTCGTCAAAGTAAGTAACGGGTTTGGAGAACAAATAAATTCATATCATCATGCTATGAAGGAAAGTAGTTTACTGCTAAATATATTGTAAAACTATTTATTATTCATGAGATAGAATTCTTGAACGGATTATGACAAGGAAGCTTTAAGAAAATGTTGTCAGCTTATAACACACTTCTATGAAGTTAATACCAAAATAATGAATGATCATAAATTGATTCATACCATGGATGGCTTAATAAATGCGAGATCACCTAAAACACACTTTTCAGTTTGAAGATAGTCTAGACTCTGTGAATATAGTCGCAAAACCTCCCCAAGTTAATAAAATTAACTTCAATTTACAGTAATAGCAAATATTTGGTCGAAAACATTTCAGAATCTTTTGAAACAAAATTCGTGCCCTCTTTTGCATAAAGATTTGCTTAAAGTTCATTATTATTGGGTTTTGAAACAACCGGCACATAGACACATCCTTGCAGGTGTGCTCTGTGCCGGGCCACTGTCCACTTTTGCGCCTTTCATAGGAACTTTGCGAAAATTGTAAGACTTACGGTTTGATTTCGTTTCATTTTTCGGTTACAAGATCTTTGCGTTACGTGTTAGGAATTTATTGGCTGCTAAAGAATTTTTATTCCAAAACGTGTGAAATTGATTATTAAATGGCTGGACAGATGCTATTTCGGTACTTGTCAAAATACCATCTTCAGCGAAATTAGCCGACTGTCCTTTCTCGAATATCATGGCGACCCGAATGGTCTATAACTTCACAAAACCTATTGAGGATTTTGGTAAGAAGATGTTCTCAGCGAACAACACATGTCTATATGACGTTCTCGTCTATGAATTTATTCGTCGGACACATTTGCAAAAATGTTGCTAGCAAAAATGTTTAAAAAAACACTGCTTTACAAAAAACTAAATATTGTGTTCGTCCAACATTTTTGCAAAAAATGACATAAAGTTCCGCAGTAATATTAGCTCCGACATTGCCAAACCCAACATCATTCTTCTAACAAATGTTTTCCTGGCTACTCAAAATTTTTCAAACATTCAATAACGCCCGATATTCTCACAATTAGAAGAATTTGACCATGTCTGGAATGCTTTACTAACCCAAATTAAAAAAATAAATGTGCGCAATTCAGTATGCTTTTGAAATTTAGATACATATATTATATATTTTGATACAAATTATATTTTAATAAAAACTAACAATGAATCCAGCTGAATATCTATGAGCTAAGTCGGCTTCCAGCCAAGACTAGGATTCATGATTTAACAGTAATCGTTGCGGAAAACTTTGAAAACTGTAAAGGATACATAAGAATTTACATTATCTGTCATGCGAAAAAAGCCTTTTCAACAACTAACCTTTATCACCCAAAGAACAATTGATAGCTTCCATAATGCAGTCATTGGAGACCAGTACACGATACTTTCCATCGGAAATACACACTGGCCTATATATCTTAGGGCACTTCCAACACTCAGCATTTGTCGTATCCAAATTATCATATTTCGCTAGCAAATCATTCAAGCTGTCAAGCTTTTCGGTGTGGCACCAATTCAATGTAACAACTTCATAGGCTACAAGGCAAACACCATTAATATTGATAATCAATTAAACTTTTCCAAACTTACGTTTAGTCAAGTGACAATTGTGAACCTCGACCTCGCATTCGTTGTCAAACTCCCTATAGTCTATGCCGTCAGTGGCACAAGTAGGCCTATACACTAATGGACACGCTTTGGCGCAATCCGGCTGATCCTCCGACAAAGGACTGGCATCCGAAGCGACAAATAGGGTGCAGATAACAGCCAAACTAATTAGTACCTTTGCAAACATGTTGGACTTTGATGTTGAAGAAATATTACGAAATTGTAAATTCTTAGGGGGACTCCGTACCCGCTTCGTTGACTTCGCTTTGGTGTTTGGTGAAAATGCTTCGGATGCTGCGGTTTTTATAATCCGTCGGCAGTATTTGCTTGAAGAGACCAACTCTGATAGGACTGAATTTTTGATGAGGCTAACATAACAGTGTGATAACAAATAATAGAAATGAGTTGGTTTATAATATTTAACCAGATATGCCATCAAAATAACTAAAATATACTTGAAAATTTAGTATCTGGTTAATTGCATTCAGACTTAATTGCAGTAACTGATAAAATTTTTGGAGAGTGCACAAACACTTGATCGACAATTGCATATTGTAATTTACTTAAAATTGGCCAGAAGGCTTTAAACTACAAGCCAAATGAATAAAAACTAATATTGCAAATAAAATAATAATTTGATGTTGGTTCGTATATCGGGATAATTTATAAATTGCTGTATATGAACTTTTATATGATAACCTTAATATGAGACCAGATGAGAAGTCCCTCATCCTAGATAAATATTCAGAAGAGAAACGAAAAGCTAAAGCATCAACATATTGAATATGTTGCAAGCTACGAGTGTATTTATAGCGTCGATGGAGTAAAAGTACATAACCAAGTATAAAGGAAGCTAAGCATCGGTTAAGTGCATACGATCGAAAAGGTTATAGTCTACTCTAATAAACTGTCTCAATTTCTACGACAAATCCTGATATTGTCGTCATTTAATGGCAGCTATCGTATGATGAGAATAGAAGGAATGGATGCTGCATGTATGGCAATACTGCAGCCAACTGTAAAGCATATTGTGAGAGGCCGTTGTAAGGAGAAGAAAATAAAGGCAGATTATCTTCCTGCGTAGAGGCAGGTTATCTTAGCGCCAAAATTCCACCAAAAGTGAAAAGAAAAATTTATGGTCAAAAGCAAAATATATGAGCCTGTTAGCGTTAAAAGAGAGTAAAAGAGCTTAGTATTGACTTATATGCGTTGTTTGCCGATATCTGTGCAGGCAAGTGGGTTACGTATTAACCAAAGTTGTTCTGCAAAGACGTATCAGCTTGACAGTCATACGAAATGATTTCAAAAACATCTGAGGTCAGACTGTTAAAGTCAGGCTTATAGTCGACGAAAAGGGGACGTGCATCTATGCGAGGATTTGTAGCAGCGAGAATACATTAAGCTATTCTGATGAAGTCGACTTTTTATGAGCCAAATATATTCGTCGTTGATACTACAGAAAATACTTTTTAACATCTAATATTTGCACCAGTAGCTGTAAATACAACTAAAAATTTCCGCGCAAGTTGGATTTGTTATCTTTGTTTGCAATGCAAAGCAATTTCCAATTATGTCCTCAACTACTTAATTTCGCATAAAAAATACAATATACAATATAACAATAAAAAATACACAGATTTATTAACATTAGCTAAATTATACGAAATATAAGACGGCCTTTCAAAGTCTATCCTTTGAAATGAATGATGTAACCTTGAATGTTCTGATAGAAATATCAAATAATTTAATTAAGATTAAAATAATCACTTTTTGTCAATACTTTTTGCCATCGTTTTTGCTGAGAACCAGTAATGTTAGCTGAAATTGCAATGGTAAGTGCTTGACAAAGCAATTCTTCTTTTTTGAAATTGACCGTTTAGAAGCATTCGTTTCGTGCATCCAAATGTTCTGCTCAAAAACTGCTTACAATAACTGCTTCTTATAAAGCATACAAATAGCCCTAAATCATATCTTTCCAGAACAATTAAAAAAATTCCATAGAAACTGTAAAAGTCAACTAGAGGAATGTTTTTTACAAATATATGTCACAATCGCTTCTAAATCGTACATAATCATAAAATATATAAGTTTGTTTGCTTTAGAACTTTATGCAAACGTAGAATGTTAACTTTAAATTGGACCTTGTCATTATGTATGAATTGATTATAGCAGTGGATCCTTTTGAGGTAGATTTCTATCACTTTTTCGCATATTTTTTGCGGTATCCCCACAAAAAAAGTCTAAGAGCATCAAATCGTAGGATCTTGGTGGCTAACGTGAACGTGAAATTACGCTTTCTGCAAACTTCTCATGCAATAAAATCAAAATCGGTCATGTTGTATGACCCGTGGCACCGTCTTATTGAAACTCTATATCGCCCAGTTCATATTCCTCAATTGCAGGCCAAAAAAGTCGGTTATCATACGGCAACAGCGCTTTGAATTGACGATAATGGTTCCTTCAGAGTCGTTTTCGAAAAAATACGGGTAAATGGCACCTCAAGACCATAACGCGTACCAAACAGTCACTTTTCCGGACGCAATGGCTTTTCGGCAAACACTTCTGGGTTCTCCGAGCCCTTGTTGACGTAACTATATGTACATAGTGAGAAATAAGCTTCATTGCTTAAGAAAATTTTGTTCGAAAAATCCGAATCAGCATGCCTACGGTGTTGCGAATGGCCAGCCCGCTTTAATTGTTACGTGAGTTGGACTCTATATGCATGGAGGCGCAAATACAAATGCAAAATGAACCGTAAGTTAGGCCCAATTGCTGAGAACGCCGTGAAATTGACAAATTTGGATTATTCGTCATACATTCACTAACAAAAGCGATATTTTCTGCAGTGCAGTCCTTGTACCGTAGATCGATTATGACGACCATAACCACCCCGTAATGCATGAAAAGTGCCTACGTTTGAATCACCATATTCGTAAATGGCAAACATTTCACTAAATAAATAACACTTCACATGACAGGTATTTAATAGCTTACAGCCTTGACCGACTGTCATTTTTGAAACAACTAGATAGATAACCCTTTACAAAAGCCAGAATTTTCAACCTGATTTTCCATCTGTATACAATGTTACTTTTTTACTTTTTCCATTTTGTATTTCCTGCCTTTTATACTTTTATGTTAAATTGAGGATAATTCGAAAGAATAGCTTCATTGTGATACACCTGATCAAGGCGGAGACAAACCCAAACAGCCTTAGAATATACAAGATATACTGAAAAATCCATTGTTTTTCCAATAGACGACTACAGCAATCTGTATGTTGCGTGGGGTAGGTTTACACTAAATGGCGTTAGAAAGATAACATTTCGTACTTTCAGTCATATTTTACACGCAATCATGCACAATTTCAGTTTCATCGATTTAATGTAAAAGATACAGTAAACTTTGGATATGTCGATAAAATCATGAAAACCATCAGGTTCGACCATCATGTAAACACTGTTACAATTATTCAGGACTCGACATTACACGATTTGAAATTAATTGAATAAGGCTGGATACAAAAATAAGTTAAGTACCTATATATGGATGACACACGAGTTATAACAAAAAAAAGTTATCACACGAAAGGTGCTCCGAAAACTTGATTGTAGGGTTCTAACTCATCTACCTTATGGCCCCGACTTGGCATCAAATTCATCACCCGTCTATGGCGAATGGATCTGGTGGTAAAAAACTCACCTCAAGATAATCTTGTGGAAATCGGACGAGGGACGATGATTTCTATGAGAGAAACACACTGAAATTATCTTCAAAATGGCAATAAGTTATCGGGCAAAATGGTTTATATTTGACATATTTACGGTTCATTCCAACCATGCTAAATAGAGCACCAAATTCCATGGAAAAATAATGAATTTCTCTTTACCACATCTTATAATTTGGCAATATTCACTCAATGACTCAATAACTTTCATTTGCAATCACACTGATCGCGGTCGCAAATTGTACTTTGTACGTAATGCATTAAATGCATAACATTTCATTAACATTTGTTCACATAACAGTGCTATCAAGATTTAAATTAAGTATTTCAATGATTCCACAAAGATAAATGCTATCTCGCGAAACATCAGTTAACAACAAAATTGCATGTACCGGATTAATTCAGACAGCCATTTGAAAATTTCCAAAAGTTATCTTCAAACACCACGCAGTGACTGATATCCATTTAATTAATAAAAACAAAAATATTCTATATGTATAACAATCTTATAACAATTAATAGGATGACAACAATAACGACTGTAAAAGTTTTTGTATGGTCTCCCTCAAGGCAACTTCAAATGAAACTCCAGACCAATTACTGTCCATTCATTAAGTTTTTAAATATCAGAGGTCATATTACACATGTTGATTTATTTGAGCGCGATATGAGGCAATCTGAGGCAATCAACTTTTAAGTTTAAAGTCTACACCAATATAAAGTTGAATTCGCTTGATATCATCCAACCAAATGCTTTGAAAAAAAATTAAGAAATGTTACTGAATGGACGTATCTAGATGACATTAAAAATTCATTTTTTGGCGTCTCGAGATATAGGGGTGGGCCATAAGGGTGTTGGCGGTTTAAATATTCAAATAAAAAAAAACTACGAAACATAAAAAAAATATATTCGTATTTTTAAAAAGTAGAAGCATTGGAATTTTTAAGACTTAAAAATAATGTTGTCCAAATGGCTTCCCTCGGCTGCTTGACACTCTTGGAACCGAAGTCGCAAATTTTGGAAAAGTCGTTTAAAAGTTGTTCTCGGTATTTTGTTACTTTCCTGAATAATGTCCCTCTTCAACAGCTCTAAATTGGTCGGATTATTCTCGTAGACTACCGATTTGAGGTAGCCCCATAGAAAATAATCGCATGGAGAGAGATCGGGGCTACGTGGGGCCATTCAATATCCCCCCTTTTCGAAATGAGTTTTCCAGGAAAAACATTTTTCAGCAGCTCTATGGATACCCTAGCCGTATGACATGTGGCCCCATCCTGTTGAAACCACATCCTCGAGGTATTGCCTTGAAGTTCTTGCAAAGCTGGCACCAAAAAGTCTGCTAGCATGTTGCAATAATTGTTCGCTCTAACCGTCATCGCATGCCCTCTTTCGTCCTCAAAAATATGGTCCAATAATACCGGTTGACGTTATCCCAGCCCACACGACAAGCTTAGGGCTGTGAAGTGGACGTTCATGCAAGCGCCGGGGATTAGTCTCGGACCAGAACCGACAATTTTGCTTGTTCACATGGCCATTAAGGTGAAAATTGGCCTCATCACTAAAAATCACGTTGTTGAAATTGTTGAACCGCTCTAGCATCAAATTGACAAAGTTAAGTCGGTTATTGGCATCATCGGGTTTTAATTCTTGGACTATCTGAATCTTATAAGCTTTCAAATGCAAATCACGTTTCAAAATTCGTCGTAAAGTTGTTCTTTTGACATCCAAAGACTGACTTCTCTTACGTGTTGACTGTTGCGGATTTCGCTGAACTGAAACACGAACATGCTCCACAATGTCGGCTGATCTTGCAGAAACTAGGCGACCACGAACCGTAATTGGTACTGTTGAGCCGGTTGTTTCGAACATTCTGATCCATTTTCGTATCACATTGGCGCTTGAAACTTCACTTAAATCGTGTAAACCGTGTTCATGCCGATACAAACGTCGTGCAGTAATCACTGATTTGTTGTTTTCGTAATACGCTCGGACACAAAATGCACGCTGCACTCCCGCGTACGGCTCCATGGCGACTAAATTTCCAGGAAGCGGCGCAGCGAACAACATATCCCCCCGCCAACCCGCGCCGCGCGTTACCGAGAAATTGAAGAATTAAATCGCCAACACTCATATGGCTCACCCTGTACTTTCGTTTTAAAAATCATCATGTCTACGCTTTTCAAAATCCTATGTGAAATCGTAAAGGCAAAGGAAAGCAAAAGCTGAAGGAATATTAATTGGCTGTTTAAAAGATCGAACTTGTGATTATTTTTAATTTCTTAATTGTTGGAAAAATCAAAGTTGCCCAAGGAAATGTGATAAGAGCAGCACAACAAAACAATCTAACAGTCAACCACCCGTTTTAACATGTTTTAAAAACTTCATTGGACGATATCTCATAACCTACAGCTGGTTACCAAAGTGGCATAAAATATATGAGAACATCGTATAGTATATAAATAGGCGGATAAAATGTTCTCAATGGTTTTATATACGAGTATATCCGACAATCGGGTTGGTGAGGCGCGTTTTGCGAACAGATTGGGGATTTTGCAGGCATGCTCTTCATATTGTATGCCGTGGCTTATTTGTTGCCTGTGCAGCGTTTGGGTCGTCGGTGTGGTACGAGGCAGTTACGAACTCTGTGGGATGTCTTTTGATACAGTTATGCCAGCGGGTAATACTGCTTGCTTGTATGCCTGTGTCTAGAACGGTTTCCACGGATGCCTTGTAGGTTTTGATGGAAGCTGTCCCTCTCGACTTGGAGGTTCTGCGTCACGCAGTTGATTTTCGGCTGAAGAGAGGATGCTCGGTGGCCGATATAGGCCTTGTAAGGGATATACAGGCCATAGAAAACCTAAGTAGGGCAGATTGGAGGACAGTTTTAAGGGAGTGTGTGGCAACCAGATGACAATCTAGATGGGATCAGCCGCACATCGGTGTGGGACGTTTGCTTCGTTGGTGGAAATCCTGACTTTGGCTTTAACTTGAGTCTGGGCTTCATATTGACGAGGCATTGTTCATTGTTTAAAACGAGTTTCTGTTCAAAAGAGGTCTGGCCGAAAGTAATTCTTGTGACTGTGGGCATCAGATAGAAGATTGAAAGCATGTTTTATTCGACTGTCTTCTGTATGATGATATTAGGGATTTGGACGCACTAGAGACTGTGGGGGTTGAAGATAATGTGTAGGTGACGGGCATGTTATCTGGCCAAAGTACGTCACTTTGCAGGCAGATTGTTTGCAAGGCGTCGGGGTAGGAGAGAGCGTTAGGGTAGTTAGCTTTCGTTTTGTTTGCTGTTAGGGGTTCTGTTGCAGAGATGCAATGCCACATGTATTGTATATGTACAACGTAAGATGCATGTGAATGTGTGTTGTAGCAGTATCCCTTTTTTTCTGTATGCGCTTACATAGTACAAGAGCGTGTAGCTGCGACCTGTTGCAGGTGCACTATGCTAGCTATCATGTAGCGAATATGAAGCAGTTTTTGTCTGCGAACCCCTGATCAGAGGGTTTTCTTTTCTGGCAGCTCGGAAGACCAGAGGCCCCAAGAACAGTTTGTACTTACCTGATCGTGGCGTTGGACCCTTTGTGGGAGCATCATGCTGTCTGTGGTTTACAGAACACGTGTTGTCAGTGATCTTGCATTACATCAGGTTCTCCTGAAGGTAATGCGGGAACGTGGAAAACACTGTTCTTCGTCGATTAGGTTAAGCTATTTAGATAGGCCTTACTCCCTAAGGGGATATGCTTCTTATCTCAAAGGTGCTTAGACTAATCCTTCCGAGGTTAGTCTGAGTTCCCTAAAGAGGCGCTGACTGTCGCAAATGCAAATAAAAACAGTCCCATGTGTGATGGCACACCGTGAGTAAGGTTTTCAAAGCGAGAAACAAGTTAAACTATTGATTGATCCGACAATCGAGTGGAAATACATTTTTTGTAAAAATCCGGAAATTCGAGGTGCAGTTCCTAAAGTCATAGTATGTTTTTAACATTTGTGGGCGTGTTATAAAGATTTCTTCGTTTAAGACAAGCAGCTTATTAGTCCTTATTATACATCCGATCTTAATGTTGAGGTTGCCTACAACCACTGGTGGCGCTGGTGCCAAAGTTGAGACGCAACGGTATTAACATGTCATTTGGTATTTGAAAAACCACCAGAAGGATGTCCAGTAACAATAACAGGAAATATTTCCCAAAGATATATGTCGTGAGCTACTTGGGAAGTTTTGCAAAAGGTTCCAAATTATAACTTTTACTTTCTCCTGTTACTTAAACGTAATATATCTAAATGAAATATCAATGGTAATTTACGCTTTTTTTACAGTCAAATAATAGCCACTGAATTGTTTACATCAGTAGAAAACACTAATTTGTCATGGCTGTAAAGATTAAATACCTCTCGTTAAAAAGTATATCCCCTTCTATGAATTTAGGTTTGGTTTAGGTTTAGATCTGGGTTATTGTTTTATTTTCAGCATTAGTCGACCAATTATTTGTGCAGCCTCCAAAAATTATACCAGTTGCTGTAAAGTAATTTAAATGCAATTATCTGAAGCTACTAAAATTTGAAGTGTATTTGCCTATCTACATATATTATAAACCAATTCATAATTTAAGTTATCGCATTGTTATATCAACCTTATCAACACTTCGGTCTTATCAAGAATTGGCTTCTTCAAGTAAATGCTGCCGATGGGATATAAAAACCGTAGCATCTCAAGCATTTTCACCAAACACCAAAGCGGCTGTGGAATCCACCTACGAATTTGCAATCTCGCAATCTTTTTTTAACATCGAGAATCCAACATGTTTGCCAAGGTACTAATTAGTTTGGCCGCTATCTGCGCCCTGTTTGCAGCTTCGGATGCCAGTCCTTTGTCGGGGGATCAGTCGGATTGCCCCAAAATCTGTCCATTGCTGTATATGCCTACTTGCGCTACTGATGGCACAGACTACAGGGAGTTTGTCAACGAATGTTTGGTCAAGGATCACAATTGTCGTTTGACCAACACTCTCACGAAACGTAAGTTTGGGAAAATTTAATTGAATATCAATGTTAATGGTGTTCGCCTTGTAGCCTATAAGGTCGTTGCATTGAATTGGTGCCACACCGAAAAGCTTGACAGCTTGAATGATTTGATGGCGAAATATGATAATTTGGATACGACCAAAGCTGAGTGTTGGATGTGCCCTAAGATCTATAAGCCAGTGTGTATTTCCGATGGCCAGTATCGTGTACTGGTCTCCAATGACTGCATTATGGAAGCTATCAATTGTTCTTTGGATGATAAAGGTTAGTTGTTGAAAAGGCTTTTTCGCATGGCAGATAATGTAAATTCTTACATATCTTTTACAGTTTTCAAAGTTTTCCGCAACGATTACTGTTAAATTATTAACCTTAAACTTGACGGAGAGAGACGGATTTAGCTCAAAAAAAGAAAAAATATTTGTTAATTTGTATTAAAATGTAAATTTCAAAGGAAACTAATATGTAAAAATGTATTTATTTATTTTGGGTTAGTAAAGCACTCTCCGCGCGATCAAATTGTGATAATTGCGCAGATATGTTTATTTCAACTGAAACTTTATTAAACTATCCACAATTTTTTAGCAGCCAATCGGATGTTAACTTTATTGCAGGAAAATTTGTAATAAGAATAATGGTCGTTAATAGGATAATAATAATTAATAGGATTAATAGGATAATGGAGTTTAATAGTTCTCCGAGTTTAATAATAGGAAGCTAAGCTTGCTGTTTAGTCTGGCAATAGCAAGATTAATAGATCCACGGAAATTAAAAACTAAGAGATTTTGCTGCAATTTAGTCGGACTAGATCTCTTCTCTCGCAAAAATATAAAATCGTTAATATTATTATTAGGAAATTTCCATCAATTTAAAATTGGAGGGGAAGCTGATCATAGCCCAACAAGCGGGAAGTTCAACCAGAATTACATCACTTCAAAGAAGGACTTCAGTCATGGTAGTCAGAGGAATCACATTCCAGCATAAATACTTATACCCATAAGGCAAGACACGGTGATGCCAAATAGCGATGGAGCCAGAAAATTCTACCAAAAAATAAAAAAGCAAGTGTTATGGTACAAAAATAGAATCCTGATTACAGATACGCAGAGTAATCTGTAATTTTGGAGGGAAGATTGCTAGTGGATGGCAGTATAATTGATAAAATCATGGAAATTATGAAAAGTGTCAGGATAGCGGTAACATGGCTTAGACGGAACAAAACTACGGCTGCTGTAGGCCTGCCGGGGGAGCTATTTAAAATCGATAGTAATAAACTGATAATGAGTATGTATCAAATCCTGAACAAATCACCCAAATAATGTCGTATGACTGGAATCTAAGCATATTATGCAATATTCAAGAAATATTATTCTAGTGTATCAGCTTTTTAAGCATCAGTTAAAGGGTTCTGCCAATGTGATCTGTGAAAGACTAAAGCCCGTTCTACCTGATCTGTGTGAACTTTACTGATGTGGCAAATCTACGACGAACCAGATATTCATACTATGGCAAATCCTGAAAAAGATCCATGAAAAATTTATCGATACTTACCTCAATTTCGTTGACTTTAGACAGTGTATTGCGAGACAAATTATATGAAGCCATGATGGGGTTTGGTATTCCACCAAAGCTTTGTAGAATAACGATGGAGTCTCTAAAGACTTCATTCAAAACAAAAATCTTATTTAGACATTCTCCGAAATAAGCATTTGGACACACCGACATCTTGTAGTACGAATTTTTTAACATATTCTTGGAGATGAGTATGAGAAAAGCTACTACTGGCATTGCATTATTCTCCTTCAATTCAGAACGGGTGCATAACCTCACCTTCAATTAGAACAATCCCTTACAAAAGTATACAAATTCATATTTCTCATTTCCGTTTTCATCGACTACCACCACCATCTATTGCTTTTTATTGATGAATAAAAATAAAAATTTTTCCGAAAATAGATGTAGTCCCTTACATGCGTTATTTTTTTTTTTTTTTTTTTGCGCTGGACAAATTTCAATTACTTGCGACATTTGCAGTCCACCATGCCGTGAACGATGTGCCGACTCATTACCAACTAAGTGGCGAAAGTGTCACCTTCTCATACATAATATATTGAAATTCCAATGGAAATCTATATCTTTAGAATTTTCCAGTAACCATATCCACGATCACACAGGTCCCATTAAAAGATTTACGAAATATGATGATTCCTTCTCGTGTGAATTTTAGCCATGTTTAATGACAATTCTGGAAAAATATCATTTTTAAGACTACGTTTAGTCCCTGCATTTGTAGAAATTTTTCCTATCAGACCAATTTTTTCCAAATTCCAACCTGAACTGTCGATGGCGTTAGTCAATTTTTATGGAAAATCACCATTGAGTTCTCAAATGAACCGCGGAGTGTGGTCGGACCGACATGTCAAGAATATGCATACATAGAATATACATTTATGAGGTGTCAGGTAGTAATTCTATACATTACAAACGGAATGGCTTCATAAACCCCATCCTATGGAATCGACCATGAAAATAGCAGGGCATGAAAGCTGAATCTTATGAAATAAGTTCACACAATCCTTCAAAGAAACGCTTATGAAATATTGTGAGAGATTATTTTAAAGTATAACACGGTTGTTCCCTAGTTCGAAAGAATGTTACTTATTACGTTACAAAAAGCGCTTATGATTTATGATGACACTTTCTAACTGATAATTTTCTAAATCACTGCCTTAGTGCATGATATTACATACTAGTGCCTTTTGCTACGACTTATCTTATCTGCAACACCAAACTCTACAGCAAAAAGACGCAATAGTGCGACGGAATAGCACTCAGTACTGCTTCAGTACAAGAAAAAAGAAAAAATGTGTACTTATTCACTCAGACCAGACCAGTACATGAATTATCAATCATCAATATATTAGCCATAATTGCCACATTCTTCTTAATTTCGATTATAAACAACAACACATAAATTTTTAACTGCTATTTCTGAGTGGTATATTAGCTAGTGAAAACAGAACAGAACAGATCAAATATCGTGTATGGCGTTATAGATTCTAAGTTCCGAAGAACTATTAACTCCGGCAATACCAGACCGATCGTCTCTCTTATACCAAATGTTCCTCCAATGAAGTTCATGTCCGATTGGCTACCAAATTTGTCGACTGTTTAATAAAGCTTCAATTGGAATAAATATTTCTTTGGACAGTTATTACAATTTGACCACGATGAGAGTGCTTTACTAACCCAAAATAAATAAATAAATTTACATATTTCAGTTTGCTTTTGAAATTTACACTTTAATACAATTTTTTCAAAGAATCCAGTTTGATATTTATGAGCTAAGTCCACTTCCAGCCAAGATTAGGGTTCATAATTTAGCAGTAATCTCTGCGGAAAACTTTGAAAACTATAAAGGACATATAAGAGTTTACATTATCCGCCTTATGATCAAAAATATTTTTAATAACTAACCTTTAGCACCCAAAGAACAATTGAT
>JAHXMU010024720.1:0-12579 GCA_019455685.1 Philornis downsi
GTATGTCATTAAGCGACCTGACATCTCTGTCAAAAGTTATGGCGTTGTCAGATGGGTCCGTCGAATATGGGCAACCCTGTACATAAAAATGCTAACTTAAGTAAAAACAACAAATTCCGAAATTATTCGTGTAGCGTTCGCTAAACTTCCAAACAATGTTTAACTACTTGTTTCAATGCTCATAACCTTGAACTCGTGTAGCATTCATAGTTTATGGCTTATAAGAGTATTTTATTAGATCTGTACACAATTATAATCCCACTTTTGTATTATTGTTTTATGTTGTTTATTTTATTTTATTATATCATATGTTCACGAACACCCAAATGTACCTGTGTGAGTGTGAGATCAAAACTACTGCCACAAGTTCTATGATGTCCTTCAAGTAAAATTTACTATTCATTGTGCACGTGTGACTCCCATAGGATTCCCTGTTGCTACAATGACAATTAGTATGGGAGTTATTTCTTTCTGCGGCCTATTTATGTTTTGACTTTTCCCATAACGGCGGGCATACCTTTGTATCTCCCCTTGGACTTGTATGGTCGCCAAAGAATAGCATAATTTGCTTTTGCTTTTGCTTCTTTTTATGGCAGCCTTTCACTCGTAATTTGGTTATAAAAAAATAACATTTAACTAACTCACAAGTCCGTCGAAAAGAAAGTAAGGTCATGGTATTTGATTTGAGAGGATAAACAAAATGTGACCACATAAAATGACTGTAAAATGATCAGTACAAATTTATGTGGCGAAAGCGGAGAACATTTAACGGCATTTCCTTTTGATGTATTTTTAAGAATTTGTTCAATATGACTTCAAGAAATTTCAGTAAATTATTAAATATTATTTGTTTAATAATATAACATTAAATGCTGCTTAATGAAAATGATGAATACCAAAATGGTAAATTGATTTCTCCCATCCACTACAAAGTTCATGAAATTAGCATTAAACTTTACGCTTTACAATGTTATAACTACTGAAAGAACTGAATGGCTCCCTGTTGGATTTATCTACTGCAATGGTCTTAAAAACTAAAACAAAAATGTGTATAAAAACTAAACTGCTCCAACAAAATAATGCATAATTTATTAGGTATTACATCCGGGAAAATAATAGCGTTCACAAACTCGCATTTGAACTTCAAACTGTTAGCAAATGTTAAAGTTATTTTATAGCAGTCCCAAAACTAGCCCACCTGATGTATAGATGGTGCCAGTAGTTTAAAAAAAATTATTTTAGTGGCAACCTTAAACAATATATATTTTAAGTTTTAAAACGCTTCGTTGTTTAGTAGTTTTATTTGAGCCACCACAAGTAAACAATCTCAGTGAATTTGTAAACATAGAAAAAATTGTTCACCATTATGAAATTTAATATTTCCATTTGAAATATAAATGACCCAGTTATCCATGTCAGTTACTTAGTTATCTTTAATTTTAAATTTAATCGATTTTGATTTGCGTTAAGCATTAGCCAAAATATGATCTCAAAGCCAAATGGGGGGGGTTAAACAACTTCCGATATCTCCTATACAAATTGATCAATTTTTCAAATTTAAATATACGCACTGTAATAATTAATGTTTAAACCGTAGTTGCTGAAATTTCAACCAGTTGTATTGCATTATAATGCTTGATAAAGTTTTATAATAATCGGCCAGAGACGGTGGGAGTCTCCCTGCTAACTCCTATAGAAATTATCCAATTTAACCCCTTTAAATCCTACATTACATTAGCACGGTTTAGATATTTAATAATCTTATTTCCTCGAGTGGAAATGGACTGCATTGCCACACCATACATTCATATTGACTTATTTGACAAAAATCAATCAAATTTCTAAATAGAGAACTTCATAAAGCTACAGTTTTGCTTTTTTTTATTAGCTTCAATTTAGAATATTTTTTAATAATAATCTATAGATTTATCAGATTCTTTGTGTTACCCTTAGAAATCAATCAAATTTCCAAGCGGAGGACTTCATAAAGGATATGGGCTACGGAAACCCGAGAGTACTTCATCAACGACAATTACACCCAGTTAAGTGTACTGTTTGGTGCGGTGTTTCTTCAGGTGTTACCATTTCCATCAATGCTGATCGATATCGGGTCATGTTGGAAAATTTTGTAAGGCCAGCCGTGGAAAACCATCCGCAAATATGGTTCCAACAGGATGGAGCCACAGCGCACACTGCGAGGGCGACATATTTGGTGAAAGAATAATTTCGCGTACAAGCAATTTTAATTGGCCTCCGCGTTCCCCGGATTTAACCGCTTCAGACTTTTTCCTTTGGGGTTATTTAAAAGGGAAAGTTTATGTTAATAAGCCCAGGACTATTGACGAATTAAAATCCAATATTCGAGACGAAATTAACAACATAACACCGGAAATTTTACGAAATGTGTTAGAAAGAGCACATTTGTGCGAAGCAGAAAATGGCCACCACTTGCGGGATATCATTTTTAATAACTAATCTAAAAATATTCCCCTTAAATTTACTGTATTTAAAAAAAAATTAAAAAAATATGTCTTAAATAAAAAGTTATAAGCAATTCACACCACTTCGGTCATTTTGGGCCACCCTGTATGTAATTCTCTTTCATATCATGAATGACACATGTAAGTGCTTCTCACATTCAGTGAGCTTACACGCATCCTATTTTTATACTCATTCAAAGGTGACCTACAGACTAATGATGATTCTGAACGTTACAGTTTAAAAAATATTTAAAAGACTTGTCGATTACTCAAATTGGTCGTCAGACACATCAAGGTGACCGCCGCTCAAATAATGATAGGTGGCTGTATGCGGGATTCAACCCAGGATGATGCAACACGAACCATTGCGCCACTGTTGGCCAGTTAACCTGTTTGAAATTTCTGTAACGGTTAATATCTGTGGTCAGAAAGTAAGACATCTTATGTGTAGTCAGGATAAAGTTATCTTCATTCATTCTTTTTATTGGCGAATATTTATTTCAATCCCCATTCTAAAGCTCGATGTAGTTCATAAGCTACAGCAACTTCTCAAAACAGAGATTAAAAAAAAAAAATAACGTAATATCTTTGTATATGGATATAAGTAAGAAAATACTTTGTTGTTATTATTTATATCATTAAAACGCATATTGTTGCTTCAGTACAACTTTAAAATTCCGTATATTTCGAAAGATACAGTAATTTCTGGCGATTTTTTGAAAAATATTTTAAAAATTGTAAATACCGAGTTAAGCCGTTTCTCCTTGTAAACACAAATATACATACATATATTATAACTATATGAATAAACATCTGTGCTTTCAGGGGAAAAGCGGCTTAACTACAAATTTACCATTTTGAGATATTAAGCTATTTTCCAAAAAATCGCTAGTATGAAAAAATGTAATAACTTTCGAAATGTACGGAATTTTGAAATTGTGCTTAGACGTTAATATAATAAGAACAAAATAATCCATTAATATCAATATCAATCAATCAATAATTAAAGATAGTATACAATTTATCAAAAATCGCTGTTTTGAAAACTTGTTTTAACTTGTTAACTATAGCGAATTTTGGAATGGAAATTGTACGTAAATATGCATCAGAATAAGTCCAATAATACTAATAAATAAACTCGACTTTCTCCCAACACCACTTAAATCGTTTTTCCTTGCGACGACAGATATAAGTCTTGCAGGAAAATATTTATATTCAATAAAATGTGAAGTACTTTTCTACGAATTACTTTTTTTTATTGCTTTCACAGATGTTTTATTCTAAAGTGGTTCTTTGTGTACAAACATTTTGTACAATATTTTAACTATAATTATACGAAAGTTTTCATACATTTTCTGGTGAATCGTATCGAATTTATGGAATTTTTACCACATATCTATGATCTCTTCGACAACGAGAGAACAAGAGACACCTGGGCTTGCATTTGAAAAGATAACAAAATGAGGTGAAGTAAAATCGGACAGAATTAATTAATCGTCTCAAAATGTCCATTCAGAAAGTCCAATTTTTCCTCATTTTTCCGAGCATTTCGGCCTGTATTACACGAATAACATGTGTTCGGCTTGTCCACATAGACCAACGACTTGACATAAATCCACAAGAAATAATCAAGAGGCGTTAAATCGCAAGATCTTGGGGGCCAACTCACAGGCCAAATGCAGAGATAGCTGCTCACCAAACTCATCCCCCAACATATCCATTGTTTCACGAGCAGTGTGGCATGTTGCACCGTCCTGATGAAACCACATGTCAACCACGTTCAACTGGCCAATTGGGGCAAAAAAAAATCGCGTATCGTGGCTCAATATCGTTCGCCGTTGACAGTAACGTTTCTTCCACGGTCGTCTTTGAAGAAAAATGGACCGATGACGTCACCAGCCCATAAACCACACCAAACTGTCGCTTTTTTGAGATGCGACAGTTTTGCTTGTTTATGTATCCGTTCAGCAAGAAATGAGACTCATCGCTAAATACAATTTTTCGATAAAACAGTGGATTTTCATTGAGTTTTTGTACAGGCCCATTCACCAAAAATTAGACGTTGAGGTGGATCATTCGGCTTCAATTCTTGCATGAGTTGACTTTTATACGCTTTCAAACCCAAATCGATGTGTAAAATTTTTCTTGATATTTCACGATCGTCATTAACACTGGTCGCTACGGCTGCAATATTTTTTTCGGTACGCACTCTACGCATGCGAGTCGATGGTTTTATGTCCAACAAAGTAAATTTGTTGCGAAATTTGAAGATAACAGCACGAATTGTTGATTCAGCAGGTCGATTATGACGACCATAAAATGGTCGTATCAAACGACGCACATTTGTCACCGAGCACGAATTTTGATAATAAATTTCAACAATTTGCAATCGTTGCTCGTTTGTTAGTCCTTCCACGATGAAATGGCAGAGTATACTGTACACTTTTCACTTTGACAGGTGGACGCCATTACCAACCAGTGGTGCCAACCTGAAAAACGTAAATCTTAAAAAATCGCCCTGTATTTTAAAGCGTTACCCAGCCACTGTATCCAGGATACATGCAACTATTTCAACATAATCCAAAAAGCCACAATTGACTATGTAATCTAAGTGAGTCTTTCTATTCAGACCACCACACTGGCCTAAATGCTAACTAAATTACATCCACCGGCATTCACAGCTAATAGCATCCTGGTTTAACTAGGAAACGGCGTTGGTAGGGAGCCAATAACATTTGTGGAGTCTGGCTTCAGACCACCAGATTCATTTTGATCTTTTGTAATATGTCTTGGTTACTTCAGTGTGCAATCAAAAGAGCTTTGAAGGTAATAAAGTTCATAATATTTTGTGTCATATAATCGTCTGCTATTATAATGCGGATTGCCTCTGCATTGCTTCCGTTTTAGCTGTTTTTGTCTTTACATCATAAGCCATCGATGTTAGTCAATTTAGAGAATATCAAGTTCATCATGATGGCCATTAATATCTAAGTAACAAAACTAATATTTTAAGCAGCATCTGATGCTAAAAAGGTACTAAGGACATCCTTTTATATTAAGCCTGTAAACATTTTATGTTATTGTCAGTTTTCTTTTCACATTAGTTCAGTATTGTTTGGCAAAACACTACGAAAACATACACAGTTTCACAGAGTATACAAATCATTGGAATTTATTACAAAATTAATGAATCTATACTGGATTTATTCTGTGAATTAATTAAAATTTATGATCATTAAAGCAACGAAGCTCATTTTGTGGTTAAATCACTATGAAAATAAGCAAAATTACCTATTTTACAGCTGCCAAAAATGAACAGTTTTGATGATTCATTAAATTGCACGATTTGAACCTGGACGACATGTGGTGTCAAAAAGTTACCAGGCCATTCCTCTCCTGATTCAATTAATTTATTGAAAGAAAAGTTCAATGACTGCGTAATTTGTAAAAATCGAAATGTGAACTAGCCGCCAAGATAACGTGATGTCACAACCTTCAACTATTTCTTGAGTGTGATGTAAAATCAATGGTTCACGAGGTGTGTTCGAAAAATAAGGTAACTTTTCATTTTTCTCAAAAAATATTTGTTTATTCATTAATTTCTCTATTACCTCCTTCAAAGTAGTCCCCCTCAAATATAATATACTTGTGCCAGCGTTTTTTCCAGTCCTCGAAGCAGTTGTGATGTGGACTTTTTGGTATGTCCTTGAGCTTTCTCATTGATTCAGTTTTTATCTCCTCAATCGTCGCAAAACGCAGTCCTTTCATGGGTCTCTTCAATCTTGGGAACAGGAAAAAGTCGCAGGGGGCCAAATATGGTGAATACGGTGGCTGAGGCATAATAACGGTTTTATTTTTTGCCTAACTATCTGCTACAAGCAAAGATGAGTGAGCAGGTGCATTATCATGATGCAAAAGCCATGCATTTTTTTTCCACAGTTCCGGGCGTTTTAATCGTATTGCTTCACACAAACGGCGCATAACTTCAAGGTAATACTCCTTATTTACCTTATGACCTTGTGGTAAGAACTTCTGATGTGCTACGTCAAGGTAATCGAGAAGAAAATAGTGAGCAAAACCTTGACATTTGATCGAACCTGGCGTGCTTTTTTTGTCTAGGCTCTCCTGGGCTCTTCCATTGAGACGATTAGGCTTTGGTTTCGATGTCATAACCAAATACCCATGATTCGTCACCAGTTGTGACCCTTTTAAGCAAATTCGGATCATCGTTGACGCCATTCAACACTTCCTGAGCGATGCTTATGCGACTTTGTTTTTGTCAAAATTCAACAATTTTAGAACGATTTCATGCCCAAAATTTCCGAAAAGATTGCAAGGCATGGTCAACCGGTATGCCGACATCCTCAGCAACTTCCCTAATTGTAATTCGACGATTTTCCATAACAATTTTCTTCACTTTCTCAACATTTTCATCGGTTGTTGATGTGTTAGGGCGGCCAGAGCGAGCGTCGTCATTCACTTCAACAGGACCTTCTGTGAAAAGCTTATACCACTTCTAAACATTTTTTTTTTTTTTTTTTTTTTGACTCAGAGTACTCTCACCGTATGCCATTGCCAACATGTCAAGTGTTTTTGAGTACTTAATTCCATTTTTAACACAAAATTTGATGCAACTTCTTTGATACATTTTTTTTGATTGCAGAAAATCGTCGAACACGCAAAACACTTGTCTTATTTATGCCTCTCACAAACACACTAAACATGTTATATGAATAAAATCGTCAACATATCTTCGTGACAAGTGTACCAACATGAAAAAAAAAATAATAATTTAAAGTCGAATGTGCGGAGACCGCGAAATTAGCAAATGCGCCTTATTTTTCGAACACACCTCGTGCATCAATAAAATACAAATATTTAATTGTCTTAAAATCAATGCTATTCAGATATGGGAGGGTGGTTAAAAGTTCGTGTTCCTGAAACCAATTTAAAAGAAAAATAAAGAGGCAGTCATTTACCGGAAAGGACGAAAATTAATCAAAACTAAACTGCATAATCTCTGAGATAGTCACAACCTACTTGAACAAACCCTCTCAGTTGCTATAGAAGAATGCAGCTAATCCTTAAGGCATTCCTGATACGTAGAGACAACGCCGTACTTGGTTAGGAAATACCTGCACTTAGATAAGTCCTGGTAAGGTCCTGGTAAACATGTCGCATTATGTATGAAGAATGCATTGTGCCAGCAAAATCCTGAGAATAGGTCAATAACATGCCAAATACTTATTCATTCAAATTTATTGTATTTAAACTCATTTTCTGGAAAAGAAAAAATCCTTGTCGCGAGTTCTCTTCTATGTCTTCTATCATCAGTAAGCGAGTGTCCCAACATAGTAATTTAAGTTTTGAAGGAATAACAAAATTTATCGAAGCCTATTAAATGAATAATATGGTTGTTCGATGATATTTATTGAGCTTTTGGTCAGAAAATCCCGTTCACATCACAACAACCTGGTGAGGTAGTGCGTCATCGGCGTCCAAAAACCATGAGTTTTCTTTCTATAAATCTGACTTTTTCGACGAATTGGATTTTTTAAAACGGCGCCCAACGCCCACATAATATTCTTCTTTTACCATATGATCTCAAGGAAAGAATTCCAAGTGCACAATATCGCGATTTAAAAAAAAAACATCTGTCAAACTTTTGCCGAATTTTATTTTTTGGCTCAGTTGAAAGGTGACATTTCTAAGTTTTTGACTGATTTGCATGTAAAACACATGAACTCATGCCTTATCAGCAGGAATACTGCGTTTCGTCAATGTGGTATCGGAATTGATTCATTTCCGGTATTGAGTTTTTGAGGAAAATTTAAGTCTTTCATACCCAAACAATCTTGCAATCTTGATTTGAACTGATATGTCAGAAGCTAAAAGTTCAGCGGCTATTTCTTTGAATGGATGATTGAATGAATGATTGATTTGAATGATGATTTTAAATCACCACTTCCTTCACTTTATCTGTGTCAATTGAAAACATTGATGGCTGAGCACAGAGAGGCAAATCTTTCATCACATCTCGACCTGATTTGAATGCACTGTACCACTCATATGCACGTGTTTTTGATAAAGCTAATTCACGGTAAACCTTTTGTAACATTTTCAGCAATTTGGCTCACGGAATTCCCTTTGCAATACAAAAATTGAGATAAATTCTTCTTTCAATATCTTTATACATTATAAAAAAATACATATAAAATACTCGTACATGTGAAAGAGCAAATTTGCCGACTTCGACCTAATTTGTAGAAATAAATGCACGGATTTTGGACCAACAAAAATACTTTATCTCACAAGGCTATCGTTGTGAACGGATTTTTTGCCACAGCTCAACAAATATTATCGAACGACCAGCATTTGGATTTGACGCAGCCCCAGCTGATTTTTTTCTCTTTTCAAAACTCAAACGACGCAGCCATTTTCAGTTGACAGAAGATACAAGTTGTCCGTCGGGAAGGTATACTACTTTTTTGTTTATAATTTTTGACTAAATGAAAGAGAATGGATCTTATATTAATAAATGTTTTATTTAATGTCAGCAATTATGTGTGGAATGCAATATCAGATAAATGTCCGCCTCTGTTAGCCTCACAAATGCGAGTTCTTTTGAACACATTTTTCATTACATTCTCACACATTTCACGCGGCATTTTATTAATTTCATCGCGAATTTTTTGTTTGAGTTGCTCAAGTGTTTCGCGGTTGTTTGCATTTACCTTGCTTTTCAGATATCCCCACAAAAAGAAGTCCGAGCAGTCAAATCAGGCGACCGTGGAGGCCAATCAACGTCACCATTTCTTGAAATAACTTGTTGTGGAAAGAGGTCTCGCCGCAGTAATTCCATTGTAATCCTGGCTGTATGCGATGTGGCACCGTCTTGTTGATACCACATGTTAATTAAGCCCTAAGCATGCAGTTATGGCGTTAAAAGGTTTTCAATCATATCACGATATCGCTTTTCATTGACAGTTACCGTTACGTCGTTTTCAGTTTCAAAGAAGTAAAGTCCAATGATTCCTCCTGACCAAATTGCACACCAGACTGTCACTTTTAATCAATGCAAAGGTGACTGATGGATAATTTGAGGGGTTCCCATTGCCCAGAACCGACTATTCTGTTTATTCACATATCTATACAAATGAAAATGGGCCTCGTTACTCATTACGATCTTTTCATGAAAATCGGGGTTGGTATGGGCGAGCTGTAACATCCTGTTGACACATGTACAGCGGCATAAATGGTATGGTGGAAGAAGCTTTTGTGTCAACTGAATCTTAAATGGAAACAAATGCAAATCCTTGTGCAAAATTGTGGCCTAAGTTGTTCCTGAGCATGGCGACGAATTGAGGTTGATGGATTGTTTTGAACACTTTCTTGAGCAGCAGTATTGTTTTCAGCCGATCTTGCAGTATATTGTGGTCCATGCTTGGTCCTATCAGCTACAGACTCTCTTTCTTCGAAATCATTCACTACATGATAAATAGGGCGTCTTGTTGGCATGTTGTTTCTTACAAACATTTCACGTAACTTTTAACGATTAAAACACGTTGGTTTATCGAATAGTTTTCCATAATAAATTAGCCACGTCTCTACTTCACGCCTGCCAAATATGAACTGTCGAGACTAATGTTTACCAAAATGGCGGCAAAACAAAGTATTATATCTTCCTGACGGACACCCTGTATGAAAAAGAAATCGTTACGAGAAGTCTTTGTAGAAAATGCGTTTGTAAAATGTTTTGATGACTGAGTTATTCGTTGGCATAAATGTATTACTTCGAAAGATGGAGTTTTTAAATTAAAACAGGTCTAAATTATACGAAATTTGACCTATGACCAGCGTTGCCAGAACTTGATAATGAAAAACAGACAAAACTTTAGCGAAAAAACACCTAAAAAATAGCCACTTTTGTTCAAGAAACTTTATGTAGTTTGAACTAAGTTATATTAATTTTTTATTTTATTTTTATAAGTTAAAACTTAGCGGGTGAGACATTTATTCATACTAAAAGTTCATAAGGAATAAGATATACCGACATGTACTCGTATTTTCCTCAAGAGATTTATTAAATATAAAAAACAGCGGGGACTAGCATTCGTTTTCAGAATTTATTAAAGATTATACATTGCAGTAAATACAGGATTATGTGCTAAGACAAACGTATGGGGGGAGAACAAGACCTGGCATTAACAAATAAAATTTTTTAACAGATCAGTAGACATAAAGCTTACTCTAGAGCACTCAATCTCATTACAATTGAGTACTTTACATGTAAACGTCCCAATTGCAGTGGATATGACAAATTTAGGATATATGTCTGAGAATTTCCGAACGTGGATTCCTGGAATAAACACCGGGTTATCCATTTTTCGATTTCAAAAGTAAAGTTAAATAAAACACACACAAAGCTGTGATTTCGATGAAACTTATATTTCATTGTAATGCTGCGACCTTGCTATTATGTACGAAATACTATGTGATTTAAATGAACGCCTATAGACTGGTTGCAGCAGTGGATCCTTCTGAGTATGTTTAGGGATCATCTGCGTAAATACATTTGTTGACGTAGCCCCTCAAAAAAGTGTCTAATAGCGTCACATCGCATGATCTCGATAGCACATTAACATCACCGAAACGTGAAATTAGGCTTTCGGGAAACTTTTCATGCAATAAAGGCAAAATCGTTCGTTTTGAATAACGTTGGAATCACCACTTTTGTACAAGTTTTAACTATTTTTACGCGTTATTTGGTTGCTGAACGATCCATATTCGTAAATGACAAACCTTTCACTGAATAAATAACACTTCAGATGACAGGTATTTAACAGCTGACATCCTTGCCAGACCGACAGTTTTAAAAAACACGAAATGGATAATCCTGTAGTTCGTATGACGACATTGAACACATTTTTCAACACAAAACATTCAACATTGCAACTTTCAATTTGAATAATTTATACTTTTTAGCTTTATAAAGTACATCCAAACTATTTCACAGCAAAATAAAAAGGGGTTTAAACTATCTCTAAGCGCAAGATCTTTTTCATGGTCACATCGTTCGCCTTTAAGTTCAATGCTACTGTAGTAGTTTTCTTTTTAGGTGACGACTGGAATAGACATCCTTATCTATTATGCGCCGCCCGTAGAAAATAGTTCAAAACGCTTCGATCTTTTGCACTCTTCCTCCAATTCGTCACACCAAGTTTCGCCAGTATTTCAAAAGCCTGGTTCTTCCAACGGAGTTTCGCCCTCTTCTGTGCCGCCCATTGAGTTCGTTGTCGAAAACTTTCCATGCCAGAGCATTTGGGTCCATCCGAACAACATGACCCAGCCTAGGCAATCGCTGTATATTAATGCGTTTGACCACGTCGATGTCAGCATATAGCTTATACAGCTTATTGTTCATACAATGGTGATACTCTCCGTTAACGATGATGGGCCCATATATTTTCCGGAGTATTTTCCTCTCGAAAACTGCCAGTACTGATTCATCAACTAGCGTCATAACCCAGGACGCCATATAACAAGACAGGTAGAACCAACGTCTGGTACAGTCGGATTTTTATTTGTGGAGAGAGTCCTTTATCACTGAATCGCTTGCTTAGAACATAGTAGTTTTCAGCAGAATTATTTTAAGCTTTCTTTACGCAGAAATAAGTTGCAATAACTTAATTAGCGAAAAAAAGGCAAAAAAAAACTAAAAAATTTATTAGAAAAGCCTGAAAAAAAGCTTCAAGTTAATTAAATTTTTGCCCACAAGTTAAGAAAAAAACTAAAATTTTTCCGGGAAAATAGCTAAATTGGCAACACTGCGTGTGACTAAATAGTTTTAAGACGTATGAGCGATTTTAATTGTTCAACAAATCAGATTTAAACTAAAGTCTAAATCCATCTAAATTATGCCTAATATTTCTACAGAAACAACCAGTAATAAAATGAAATGACATTGCGGCACAAGAGTAAGGAGTAAAGCAGGTATTCCATTAGTGAAATACGAATGGCACCAAAGGAGCATTCATTAACCTTATTAAAATATATTAAATGTTTCAACGGTCGTTTTGAACATATTTTTGGAGTTTAT
>JAHXMU010024720.1:12589-23065 GCA_019455685.1 Philornis downsi
AAATGATAACTAGTTTTATCGTGCCTAGAATTGATGAAATGAATGTGGAGCGCATGTGGTTTCAACAAGACGGCGCCACATGTCATACAGCCAGAGAAACAATTGAGCCCTTGATTTTCATAGTGGTATAAGTGAAAAATTTTAAAAATTTGTGGCTATCAGTTATTTCATATCAAATCCTAATAAAACAACATAATCTGAAGAGTTTAGCAGTAAGCCTTGAAGATTAATTCAATGAAATGGGTTTATTTTTTGGTTGGTAAACAAAAAACAGTTACTGTTTGTTTTGATAGTGGTATAAATCAGTCTGTTCACAAAGTGTGGCAAAATAACTAGTAATTTTGTCATGTCTACAGATAGCAGTTCAGGTATGATCAAGTAATCCTTTTAAGTGAAAACGTACTATTTATAGTTAATTGTAGACGCTATACGGCGAAGAAATATAAGCAATGATCCCAAGGAATGGAAACGAATAAGACTAATATCGTCTTCAGTTCAGTTGAATCAGTTCGTACTTTAAAAGTGAATTCGGAACCCCTACAAATGGAAGAAACCAACGTGAAGTCAAGAAAGAGGATACGAAATCCAAGTAATTATGCACAAAATATAAGAAAAATGAAGAGAAATGGTGGAGAGGAATATGAAACAAAAGAGTCTAAGTATGTGAGTGGTAAACTTTTCGAAAATAAAGATTGCATAAATGGAATCGGATATGAAGACAGGAAAGCTAATTTTGTTTCTTTTTGGAAATTTGCAAATTTCGAGAAACAAAATTTGTTTCAATCAATAGAACAAAGACGGCCCAAAAATTACGAAGGATTGCGATTTTGGTTTGATAGAAACTAAAATTAAAAAATCGGGATGTATAGATCCCTAAGCATTATTATAATTTAATAGAATCATGTAAAAAGAGAAACCCATTTTTGGTAGTACAAATGGCTCAGAAAGATTTCATTTCGACAAAACAACTAAAAGAATCAACGAATAATAGAAAGAAAAACACCAATGGCTAAAAATACGATGGATCGGATTTCTGAAAAATGCTCCATATAAGATGTTTTATAAAACTCCCTTGGATGACAACTCCGAATTCAAAGCATTAGACCTCTCACCTAAAAGAGGAAGACCTAGAATATTCGAAAATACTGATTTGCTTCCATTATACACAAGCTTTAGACCAATAACAGAAGAAAAAATTAAAGATATGATGGATTTACTACGCTGTATCCCACCAATTTTTCACAAACACTTTATTTCCCTAAATACTAATAAATAATTTACTTGATTACTATGAAATGAGTTTGAATAAAATGTTAATAAAAATGTTTTCTTGATGGTATAAGTCATTGTCATGACTTTATAATGCAGTTAATTTTGAAAGTGGTATAAGTCATTTCAACCTTTCAAAACAGCATTTCCTTTTAAAAATGGTTATAAATTTCGCAATCATCATAACAAATACTTGTTTGTTGACACTAGTTTACTGTCGAAAAATCATATTCCACAGTACAAAAGTATTTTTTAATCCTTTAAAATGCAAAACTCAAAATATTTCGAAACAAGGGAAATGTGACTTATACCACTTTCAAAATCAAGGGCTCAATTCAATCTTGCGTTCTTGTTGGGACACCCTTTATTAATTTTCACATGAGAATGGTTGCACAAAGGCATATAAAGCGACGAATATTATAGCAATGCAGAAGTCATCCAATCAATATCATAAAATGTTTATACGATTATAGTGCATTAATAAAACTGCAATACCTTAAACTTTCCTCTACGTAGTCCTGAATGCTACCCACAACCATTAAAAATTTCAATAGGACCTGAGCGAACTAAAGTAAAGGACTTTTGCAACAACAACGCGCGACATATAATCATACACTTAATTAAATGAGAAAGTATCTAAAAGTAATTAATTTACTCATTCAAAAGTCAATGACTTGTGGTTTATTGCGAATTGCGGTGGAAATTTTAAATTGAAAACGTTTATTGCTTAATAAGCAAACATTTCTAAAATTAATTAAATAGATAACTTTAAAGTGTCCCAAGTGGGGATTTCAAGTGCAATTGAATGAGCTAATAAAAACAGGTGTAAGAAGATTCCATTTATGATCGAAAAATCGAAAAAATGTGTAACAAAATAATTGAACTCGTAGAAGAAGCTAGAAATGTTGCATATTAGTTGAAAATCAATAAACATTTAAAATAACACAACATATTTCAAAATATACAAAACTATAAAAACATTGTAAAAATTTCAAATATCCTAAAAATTCTAAATAGTCCAATTATCCTTCTTGTCATGTGACAAGTAATCAATATCGAACGTTTTTGAATAACAAATTCTATTAGCCATTTAAGAAATAATTGTTAATGGAAAAACTGAAAGACTAAAATAATACTGAAAATATTCACAACAGCCAGAGTATTCCAATTTCGACTGACTTCGAAGCGACTTTACATGGCAGTCCCGAAACTGGCCGACCTGACGTATAGATGGTGGCAGTAGCTTGAACAAAACTATTTGGTTGAAAAGTGGCAACGTTATAAAACATATGTTTTAAGTTTCAAGGCCTCACGCTGTTTAGCATTTTTGTTTGAGCCCTAAAAATTAAAAGACTTCAGTGAATTTGTGAACATATGAAAAATAGGTCGCCGTTATGTAATTCAATATTTCCATTTGATAGATCTCCGTCCAATCAATATTTAAACCGAGCTAAATTTTACTCTGGGGTAATCTGCACTTTCGTTTATGATTGTAAAATATTGGGTAGCAGGGTTTAAACGAGGCCGTACGAGCTGCCAAGACGAACACTATAGTGGCCAGCCAACCCGCGCCAGGCACGGTTAAGAAAATCCACAAAATGGTATTGGATGATGGTCGGCTGAAGACGCGTGATCTAGCTGCAATGATAGACATAAGACGTATATTGGCGAAAGATTTGAAGATGAGAAAGCTGGGTGCCGCGCTTGCTTTCAATAGAGAAAAAACAGCGTTGTGAAAATATTTCAGTAAAGTGTTTCGCGATGTTTCACCGCAATGAAGCCGAATATTCGTGTCGATTTATAACCATTGATGAGATATGGGTCTACCATTTCACACTTGAGACAAATGAGAAATCAAACTAGTGGACAGGAATTGGAGAATCGTGTCTAAAAAAGGCGAAGGCGGTTTCATCTTCAGACATGGTCATGGATCATACATTAATATTATGCTAATTTATTGCAGCATTTAGGTGATGAAATTATGGAAAACGCCACATTTGGCGAAAAAGAAAGTATTGCTTCATCAAGACAGTGTTCCAGTTCACACATCCACTATTGCAATGCACCAAAATTAATGAACTAAAGTTTGAATTACTTGATAACGCACCTTATGCACCAGATTTAGCTCCATCGGACTTTTTTTCTATTTCCAAACTTGAAAAAAATGAAGAGGTTGAGTCTGCAGTTAATGACTATTTTAAGGAGTTTGAGAGTTCTTACTATAAACAGGTTATAGAAGCTACTGAATATTGCTGGAAAAAGTGTATCGAGGTAGAAGGAGATTATGTTAGAAATTAAAGAAAATGTTTCCCAAGGTTAGCTAGTTTTGGGATCGCCCTAATACAATAGAAGAAGTAGGTCATCATTCATATCTTAGAAAGGGTTTTGCTCAAATGAAAACAGCTCTTAACTATTCTATAGGAAAGATTAATCAGCTATTCATCAGTGACTAAAAAGCCTATTAAAACACTGCGATTGCGTTGACTGGATCATGTCGTGCGAACCCTCCACCACGAATAACTCTTGACAATGAATTCGATGGGTGATGGGGCGACCAAAACTCTATTGGAAGGACCAGGCTTTTGATGTGGCGAATTAGAAAAGAAGTATAAAAGGCCGAAGCGCGTAGAATATTTTTTTGTGTAAAAAAAAACAAAAAAAAAAATTCCCCTGCCTTCCATAAATGGGATACGGGGAAATTCCTGCATTCAGTGAACTTACACGCAATCTATTTATAGACTTACTGAATGAAACCTAACACTTAATGACTCTGACCCCGAACTTTAATCTGAGAAATGTTTACTAGACCATTAGATTGCATCAAGTAATCAAAGTTTTTGGCAGACATATCAAGGTTACCATCACTCTAAGAAAGATTTAATTATAGTATCGGGGCTCGGATCCACGATCACATATACGATAGTGACGTCCGCTACCACTGATCCACGGCAGGTCACATTTTTTCAATGTACGCAGATAATTTTCTAATCTACACCTCAGTAAATGAAATAAAAATTATGCAAAAATATTCTAAAATACTTCAACCTGTTTTAAAATGTTGAGAAAAATTCAACAAGTTAAAGTATTCAAAATATCCAAAATAGTCGATATATTCAACATGTTTGAAAATATTCTAAATATTCCAATTAATCAAAGCATTAAACTATTCAAAATATTCGAAATACCTATATTCTAAATATCCGAAGTATTTAAAATACAGGGTGGGCCATAAGGGTGTTGGCGGTTTAAATATTCAATTAAAAAAAAAACTACGAAACATAAAACATGGGAATTTTTAAGACTTAAAAATAATGTTGTCCAAATGGCTTCCCTCGGCTGCTTGACACTCTTGGAACCGAAGTCGCAAATTTTGGAAAACTCGTTGAAAAGTTGTTCTCAGTATTTTGTTACTTTCCTGAATAATGTTCCTCTTCAACTGCTCTAAATTGGTCGGATTATTCTCGTAGACTACCGAATTGAGGTAGCCCCATAGAAAATAATCGCATGGAGAGAGATCGGGGCTACGTGAGGGCCATTCAATATCCCCCCTTTTCGAAATGAGTTTTCCAGGAAAAACATTTTTCAGCAGCTTTATGGATACCCTAGCCGTATGACATGTGGCCCCATCCTGTTGAAACCACATCCTCGAGGTATTGCCTTGAAGTTCTTGCAAAGCTTGCACCAAAAAGTCTGCTAGCATGTTGCAATAATTGTTCGCTCTAACCGTCATCGCATGCCCTCTTTCGTCCTCAAAAAAGTATGGTCCAATAACACCGGTTGACGTTATCCCAGCCCAGACGACAAGCTTAGGGCTGTGAAGTGGACGTCCATGCAAGCGTCGAGGATTAGTCTCGGACCAGAACCGACAATTTTACTTGTTCACATGGCCATTAAGGTGAAAATTGGCCTCATCACTAAAAATCACGTTGTTGAAATTGTTGAACCGCTCTAGCATCAAATCGTCAAAGTTAAGTCGTTTATTGGCATCATCGGGTTTTAATTCTTGGTTTATCTGAATCTTATAAGCCTTCAAATGCAAATCACGTTTCAAAATTCGTCGTAAAGTTCTTTTGAAATCCAAAGACTGACTTCTCTTACGTGTTGACTGTTGCTGATTTCGCTGAACTGAAACACGAACACGCCCCACAATGTCGGCTGATCTTGCAGAAACTGGGCGACCACGAACCGTAATTGGTAATGTTGAGCCGGTTGTTTCGAACATTCTGATCCATTTTCGTATCACATTGGCGCTTGGAACTTCACTTAAATCGTGTAAACCGTGTTCATGCCGATACAAACGTCGTGCAGTAATCACTGATTTATTGTTTTCGTAATACGCTCGGACACAAAATGCACGCTGCACTCCCGTGTACGGCGACTAAATTTCCAGGAAGCGGCGCAGCGAACAACATAAAACGTAAGCAGGAAATACATTTAAACTTGCCACTCTGCACATTAACAATGGGTTAGGCAGCATTGCACAGCACATCATATTGCACAGTGACACAAAAGATAAACCTGGTGACTATATAGCTTGTTTATAGTGGTTTCAAAACCGGTGATCTGGCAGGGCTGTCAGCTGTTAAATACCTGTCATGTGAAGTATTATTTATTTAGTGAAAGGTCTGCCACTTATGAATATGTATCGTTTAACAACCGAAGAACGCGTAAAAATGGTTAAAACTTACTGCAAAAGTGCTGATTCAAAAGAGGGCTTTCAATCGAACACAATTTTCTTCAGCAGCGAAGCTCACTTCTCACTTGGTGGTTACGTGAACTAGGACAACAATCGCATATGAGGCTCGGAGAACCCAGAAGTGATTGCAGAAAAGCCATTGCATCCGGAAAAAGTGGCTTTTTGGTGCGTATTACGGTCTGGAGGACCTATTTTGGCCCCTGTTTTTTCAAAAACTGCCTCAAAAGAATCCACGCGGTCATTTAAATGGCAAAAACCATCATTTAAATGGCGCTATAAATTTCGTACATAATAACAAAGGTCCAAGCATTATAATGACAAAAAAAAAACAAAAAATGAAAAATCGAAATCATAACATTATTTGTATTCTATTTTTATTTTACTTTTGATGGTAGGAAACTAACTGAGCTAGGTTAAAAAGAAATTAAATTAAATTAAAATTGAAGAATTAGAAATTACATTAAACGGATGTCCAACTAAAGCTGAGCTACCGTTTTGCAAATGTATTCCATTTCGTTTTACACACAAGTGAACACATGCGGCGGTTGTTTTTGCCCTTGTTTGGCCAGAAAAATTGGTAAAGGCACTGAAGTTTCCAAGGGCGTGGGCTAAGAAATTCCACATACCTTTCAAAGTGTATTCAAGTAGCTCAACGATGACATTAAATCAGTGGACAATGAAAAAATTTGTGATTTGTAAAAATACGACATATTTATTTCACTGTTTTTTCTTCGATAAAGACGAAACCGCAAACTTGGCTGCTGAAAATGTAAACAGCTTATGGTCCTGGCACTGCAACAGACAATCACGTGCAGTTTTGGTTTCATTGATAATGTAAGGCCAATTGTCAAAATTTTGACAAAAAAAAAAACAAACATTGAAAACCAAAATTTTGATTAAAAAAAAAAATGGAAATCATCGGAAATGGAAATCGCCGTTGCAAAAAATCGTTTAGAACCACTTGATTAAGACCATATACAAAAATAAGTTCAATGAGTGGGTGCCGCGCCAGTCAATGCGTAAGTTTTGAAAACCAAATATTATTATATTCAAATATCTTTGAATATTATTAATATTCAAATATCTTCTAAATATTAAAATTTTTAGAAATATTCCAAACATTCAGGAAATTTAAATTATTTATTTCAAATTGTAAAAAACTATTCGAAACATTTCAAATTATTCAATGCGAAATATTAAAAACATGCAAAATATTCATAACATTCAAAATATTCCAGATACTCCAAATACACTTAAAGATTTCAAATATTGACAAGTTTAAATCCTTAAAGAGAGTAATCGAAGATTTAAAATATATTTAAATATTAGGGTTACTAACTTCATACATTTGATTCTTTAACTTCAAGGGAATTTAATTTCAAAGCTTACATTCTCTTGTATCCCACGAAGACGACTGTAGAGGGTAGACGTAGTTAATTCATCGTCATTTGGATAGAACACTTCTAAGGATTCACATGACAATGAAGGATATTTTTATATGACACAATTCCACAGAAGGTCTATGACTGCTTGGCACATAAAACACTTTTCTCGTATTTCATTCAATTTAATTTAAACAATTATGGGATATCACTGTGTTATTTAAATGGAAAAACTTTAAAGAACTGTATTCACTTTCAGGGATAGATATAATTTAAAATGCATGTAAATTTAAACAGTATTTGATTGGTATATCTAAAAAGGCTAACATATGTTTACGATTATTAGAATTTACAATAAAATTTAAGTTAAAGTCCGCTTATACCTATAGTAAAACTCAACGTTCAATCTTGCTAGCTAATATGAACCTGGTGTCGTCGCAAAATATATAAAATATTGCTGTGAAAATTTGCCAACAACAGCTCTGACTAATGAAAAATTACAAAAAACGAAATGTGCTCAACGTTTTGTAATGAACATCAATGTTCTGTGTTAAGTCATTTATCACTTTAAAGTCTACGAAACACCAAAAAATGTTAAAAGAAATGTCAAACTTTTTCCACTACCGGTGTTTGATGATGACGCAGCTGACATAGATAACAACATCCCGCAAGCGCTGACAAAGTTACACTTCGTTACTGTTCTTAAAGGACTTTCAGGCGTGTTAACACCATTCAGCTTTTAAGCTAAAAATGACGCGTGAAATAAATTGTTAAACGTTCTTTTAAGGACTTTTTATGCAAATTTCACAGCATTTAACAAATTAGTCACTCAAATCGCACCAAACCCTTTCGAAATGACACTCAATTATATGTTCCGCCATCTTTTGTAGTGCTTACTTCCGTTTCCGTTTATGCGACAAATTTGATGCGTATTAAGGTTTCCTTTTCGACCAGTTAACTGCGATACATTTCACAAACTGATTCTACGGATATTCTCGGTTTGGAGACAAGAGTCAACAAGTTGTTGGTTGATACATTAGTGGATAAGGGTCGAGTCTTCTCAATCTGAATGCGTGTGTGTGCGTGTGTGCATCTGTATCTGTTTGTGTGTGTGAGTATATACATAATTAAAATTAATTCTATCCTTAACGAAGATAACAACGACAAGCTCAATCACATATACTGATAGGAAGGGTGCTTGAAAAGTTTTTGTTGTTATTAAATTATTCCATCGTTCAAGTTATCTTAATGCGAAAAAAAAAAACAAAATATGCAACAACTTTTGAAACTTTTACAGCTAAGTAAAAGGATCCGTAATATTCAGAATATTTAGTAATTTAAAAAAATATTTAAATTTTTTTTATTTTAGTAGAAAATACGAATTAATTTAGACATCCTTTATGCTTAAATGACTTAGCAAGAAAACCAAAACAATCTAAAAAATATATGAAAAAAAAGATAAAGAAAAAAAGTTGAAGCCGAAGTCAAATTTTGGCCACTAAACAAATTGAAAAAAATAATAAACTTAGAGGGGGAAAAACTAAATTGCCGACACTAACCAGTTCAACTTTGCGGCCCTCCACTTGTTCAGATTACATTGAAGAATTTGAATAATGCCGATTTATTAACTACACTTTAATATAGTTTTTGAATAGTCGAAATATTTTCAATAATATAGAATATTTTAAATTTTAATTAAATTTTAAATTTCTTAGATGGTTAGAATGGTTTTTCGATATTTCATTTTAAATTAGATTAAATTTTAAATTTAAATAAAAATTTAAAAATTATTACAATTTAAAAAAACATAAACTTAAATTAAAATTTAAAATTTAATTTAATATAATATAGTTTAAAATAAAAAATAATTTGATTAAGCTAGTTTAAAATAAAAAATAAAAAAAAAAAGTTTTCAAGAAAATTAAAAAGTTAATAAAGTTTTTTTATTTTTTATTTTAATTTAAACTAAAATTTAAAACTTAATTAAAATTTAATAATATTGCCGCTCCCGTGCATGGTCGTCTTCTTTGTGATTACTTTACTCTCATGTGATTAATTTTAGTGTTGAAATTCATTCAACATGCTCTTTGTAAAGTGAACATGGAATTCCTTACCCTTGGGGAGTCGAACATCTGGGCACAGTCGTTTCCAAATACACTAATTTTTGTTTCACGCTCTATTTTTTCACCATCTTCTCCGGACCAATTGGAATGACTTCTGGAAAACGCTAATCTAGACTTTAAAATTTTTTGCTTAAGCAAAAAACCCTTCTGGCTATCCGTCCTGGTAAATGCGCTTCTTGTAGTGTACGACGAACAGTTCGCGATGAAATTACATTTCCAATTTCTTCTGAAATCGCTCTTCGCAATTTAAAATGCGGACATTACAATGCGGACATTTGTTGTTTTTGAAGTTTTTTTTTTTTTTGATCTTCCGCGAGTTTCGACGGGTTTTTTACACTTTAAAGCATTTTGTACAAAAAATTACGACCGATTCATAGTTTCTGCTATAGAACGAAGACTTTGGCCACTTTCTCTTAGTCTTGGAACAATTTTTCTCTCTTCCGGAGAACAATGACTTTCGATCGAGAACAACGAATCGACCCATGGCTGATTTTTTTTTTACTATATATTTTGTTATGAATAAAGATAAACAACAGTAAAATAACTAGAATTTCCAAAAAGACTACAGCAAACTGCGACAGTATTAAAGAATTGAGGAATGTATTTATTATTTTGACCAAGTACTAAAATCACACCTGAACAAAATTAACTCATAATGAAAACAACGGGGAAGCCCCAGTTTTGTTTTTTACTTTAAAGGCCTTGCCATATTAAAGTTACTTAAATAAAAAAGAATTGCCATGTTTACTTTCCGTTAAAGTAACTAAAATTAAGCATAAAGCAAAAATAAGCAGATGTACTTATTTTTTTGACCATATGTGTATATAGTAAGAGTCAATATGTTGTTGTCAATGATTTGTTATCTTCTGTTTCACCTATCCAAAGCGATGTTCCTCAAGGCTCGGTAGCTGTTCCAATCCTTTGTATTTTGTACTAGAATGACCTGTTTAGTATCATTGGTAATACAGGGTTGCCCATATTCGACGGACCCATGTTTTTAAAAAAA